>CACVCL010021219.1:0-65932 GCA_902729485.2 Mus minutoides
AACTAGGCCATCTTCTGCTACATATGCAGTTAGAGACATGAGCTCTGGGAATATGGGTTAGTTCATATTGTTCTTCCACCTATAGGGTTGTAGACCCCTTCAGCTCTTTAGGTGCTTTCTATAGCTTCTCCATTGGGGGCCCTGTGTTCTATCCTATTGATGACTGTGAATATCCACTTCTGTATTTGTCAGACACTGGCATAGCCTCACTAGAGACAGCTATATCAGGGTCCTGTCAGGAAATCTTGCTGGCATATGCAATAGTGTCTGGGTTTGGTGGCTGATTATGGGATGGATCCCTGGGTGGGGTAGTCTCTGGATGGTCCATCCTTTCGTCTTAGCTCCAAACTTTGTCTCTGTAATTCCTTCCATAGGTGTTTTGTTCCCTATTCTAAGGAGGAATGAAGTATTCACACCTTGGTCTTCATTTCTTCTTCATTTTCTTGTATTTTGCAAGTTGTATCTTGGGTATTCTAAGTTTCTGGACTAATATCCACTTATCAGTTAGTGCATATCAAGTGACTTCTTTTGTGATTGCATAACCTCACTAAGGAAGATATCCTCCAGATACATCCATTTGCCCAAGAATTTCATAAATTCATTGTTTTAATAGCTGAGTAGTACTCCATTATGTAAATGCACCACATTTTCTGTAACCATTCCTCTGTTGAGGAACATCTGGGTTCTTTCCAGCTTCTGGCTATTATAAGGCTATTATAAGGCTGCTATGAACATAGTGGACCATGTGTTCTTATTCCCAGTTGGAACATCTTCTGGGTATATGCCCAGGAGAGATATTGCTGGATTTTCCGGTAGTACTAGGTCCAATTTTCTGAGGAACCTCCAGACTGACTTCCAGAGGGGTTGTACAAGCTTGCAATCCCACCAGCAATGGAGGAGGGTTCCTCTTCTCCACATCCTCACCAGCATCTGCTGTCACCTGAATTTTTATCTTAGTCATTCTGACTGGAGTGAGGTGGACTCTCAGGGTTGTTTTGATTTGCATTTCCCTGGTGATTAAGGATGTTGAACATTTTTTCAGGTGCTTCTCAGGCCTTTGGTATTCCTTACTTGAGAATTCTTTGTTTAGCTCTGTACCCCATTTTTAATGGGGCTATTTGAATTTCCGGAGTCCAGCTTCTTTGTATATATTGGATATTAGTCCCCTATCAGATTTAGGATTGGTAAAAATCCTTTCCCAATCTGTTGGTGGCCTTTTTGTCTTCTTGACAGTGTCTTTTGCCTTACAGAAGCTTTGCAATTTCATGAGGTCCCATTTGTCAATTAGATCTTACAGCACAAGACATTGCTATTCTGTTTAGGAATGTTTCCCCTGTGCCCATATCTTCAAGGCTTTTCCCCACTTTCTCCTCTATAAATTTCAGTGTCTCTGGTTTTATATGGAGTTCTTTGATCCACTTAGACTTGAGCTTTGTACAAGGAGATAAGAATGGATCAATTCTCATTCTTCTACATGATGACTGCCAGTTGTGGCAGCACCATTTGTTGAAAATGCTGTCTTTTTGCCACTGGATAGTTTTAGCTCCCTTGTCAAAGATAAGGTGACCAAAGGTGTGTGGGTTCATTTCTGGGTCTTCAATTCTATTCCATTGGTCTACCTGTCTGTTGTTATACCAGTACCATGAAGTTGTTTTTTTTTTTTTTTTTTTTTTTTTTTTTTTAATCACAATTGCTCTGTAATACAGCTTGAGGTCAGGGATGGTGATTCCACCAGAGGTTCTTTTAATGTTGAGAATAGTTTTTGCTATCCTGGGTTTTTTATTATTCCAGATGAATTTGCAAATTGCCCTTTCTAACTCAGTGAAGAATTGAGTTGGAATTTTGATGGAGATGATTGCTTTATCACCTTAGCCTTAGCTTTGGAAAATGCAAATAGAATTTCTCTACTGCCAACTAGTAAACTACCTTGATCCAGAAAGCTAATTTTCAAGACCATACCTCCTAGATGTCTTGTGCTTGAGTCGGCTTAAGAGAGTGACCTAGACTCACACCAACTTGTTAAAGATCTGACTTTTGGTAGCAGCAATGCTTTTTAAGTTGCTATGAGAACAGGGTATAGTATCATATCAATATTCTTTATTGTCACATTCATAGCTGAACACTTATGTTGTTGTTTTTGTTTTTTTTTAACCAAACCTTCCCATGTTTAAAACATAGGATGTTTATGCTTTAAATACTGAACATATGCAAATTAACACTGCCATCAGTTTTTCTAATAATCATTTAGTTTTTCCCATATTTTTTCATACTGAGCTCAGTAATGTAATCACCCATTTCAACTCTCAAAAAACCATCTAAATCAAATCAGAGAAATACCTTTGAAGTAAGTGTGAAACCAATTTTGAGATGTATGGGTGTAACAGCACTGGTCGTTGGTGACTTCTTGTACAACACTAAGCAGGAAGCCAGAGGAGAGCAAAACGATCATGGACAACCTCACGTCTAAATTTCTTCAGCCCTGATGCTACACCTCCACAATTACCACGCACAATGATTTTGCTTGTCTCACCACCTCTCCTCTCCCATTCACCTATCTTATCTGTAATCCATCTACCTACCTACCTATAATCTGGTCTGCATGAGTAGATCATATGACTACAGCAACTAAGTTTTAACCTCTTTATATGAAACACTAAAATAGCTACTTGCATTTAAAAGAAGAACATTTTAGCATGACTCTTGTGTTGTTCTTGTTCCACTCATGTTGAGGAGGCCCCATTGGGGAGACTTTCTAGGAGGATCATCTGACATTCCTAGGAGACACAATCTCACAGCACATTCCATACCACATAAGCTGAATTCTGAGAGTATAAGGAATAGTCTCTCCAGGAAAGAACACACCAATTGGTTATCCAACATGAAATAGTCAGCTCTAAAAACATATACACAGGAAACATTGTATAGACTGAACAATTTGTATCTCTATATTTAGGAATATATATGCATATAAATATACTTATAACAAAAAAGGAGGCTGTGAGTTTGAAAGAGGGGTACATTTGAGAATTTGGAGGGCAGAAAAGAAAGGGTAAGATGATGTATGTATATTATGATCTCAAAATGAAGAAATAATTTTAAAAGTATGTATAAGAGCAGTAAATAGCACTTGTACAGGTGGCTAGATTGTAACAAATAAAATAAGATATCACCAATACCTGTGCCACGTAGGTGAAATTGTAGGACATCTGTCATTCTGTGTCTGGTTTATTTCATTCACTATGTCTTCAAGGCACATTTATGGTGTGGCATGTGTCACAGTGTCACACTGCAGTTTCAGTTCTCATGACTAATACTGCCTACTGATTTATTAACCTTGGAGCACTATCCCAATATACGTTCCTAATCTTATTTTTTTAAAAAAATAAAGCTATTGAGATTTTGAAACAAAAATACAACTCCTCTACTCTTTCTGAGATAATTTATACTGACACAACTATAAACTATTCCAGACTTTGTGGATAGTATATAGATCAGAGGTTCTGAAATGGTTTAGTCCAGGTGGTGGAACCCTGGCAAGCTAGAGCCTACATTTTAACAAGTACCAAGGTGATTCTGAAACAAGTGGTTTTAGCGCATCCTGATAAACTAGAACCCATCATACAAGTATTCTATGAAATGCAGCATACTGGTTCTCTCTATATATTTTTTTTCCTGGTTCAATGAAAATGTAAATCACAAGAGAGTTTCAAAATGAATCTGACAAATGATACCAATTTTAAGCCATGTACAAAATTCTAAACAAGTGGGAAAGCAAATTTTCATACCACAGAAAACAGCACAATATTCTAACAATTTTATATTGAGCTTCAATCTGGGATTGTATGCATGACTAACACATAATACTATAATTTAGATAAGAAAAAGAAAAAGCATTCTGTTTTCCGTTTTTTAAAAATATACTATCAAAAGGTATTCTTGATGCTAAAAATTGTAAGAGAAACTCTGCCTTAACAAGAGGGCTCTGGTTGATACAGAATATCTCTTTATAGTAGTGATTCATCCAACAGACAGTTGCTGACTGCTATCCAGGTGCCAGGTATTCTGTATATATTGTTACTAGAATCTATACTACTGTAATCTATGGGACTACTATATAATATATGCTATACTACTACAATCGATGGTAAGCATGCCTTTGTCAGGCTTCAGGCCTATTGGACAGTTATATTGCTTTGAGCAAGACATTTGCATGTCTTAGCATCCTTTTCTTCCTAAAGTAAAACAGATGAGCACTGCATTAACTACAAATACCACCACAGACATTGTAAAAACTACTAAACATTAACTGCTAAGCATCTGCTTTCCAGAGGATGAGTCTCAGAATGAGATAAGTTAGAGTGGAGAGCTCCGTAGGTTCACTTTGTGCTTAATGTAGGAAAAGCTGCAATCTCTGAAAGTCAGCCTAGAGAATGAACTTCTTCAACAATCAGTTCAAAACATGCCACGATAACTATTATACACAGAGCAACTTTGCCAATATAGCAAACTCACACTACTTCCAAAAAAAAAAAAAAAAAACCGGCAGATAGTATGTAGGTGTGCCTTTCCATCTCTCCATTGCTCCACTCTCCCTTCTCCCTCCTAACCCCCTCCCTTGACAGTCTCATCATCCTTTTTGTTCTTTCTCTTCTTTTTACCTTTCTTCTTAGAATGTTCATCATATGTTATTTGTAATAACTAAAGACGATACAGCTTAATAAGCCCTTCTCTGGAACTATTAATTTGTTTATATTTTTTAACATTAGTTCGTGAGCTATTAAATTTGTTGCTAAATTTATTCTTATTAGGCAACTTAATTGCTCTAGTGAAATGTAAAAGTTCAATCAACCAATTTTGTGTGGAAAATGAGGAGAATCTAATTGTTTTAATCTACCCTGTATTTAATTAATCTCAGTAACAAAAGAAAACAATGACATTTTGTTTTCTGTTTAAATGCCTAGGAAATAAAAAAAAAAAGAGTTAATGGGACATCCTGGCAAACAAAGACAGTTGGGAAAGTCCTAGCCTGTGATATTCAAGATAATGTACTAGATAGCTTGCAAGCAATAGACAGTACTGGGTGTTTAGTCTCTTTCTGGTTATTTAATATTTTTGCTAAAGGACAAGGAACTGTGCCATTTTTTAGCATATTTAAACTTTAGCTGTGAGTGTTTTAATTTCCTCTAACACACTTAACTGTGGTAATGCTTCAAAAAGAGTGAAACAGTATTACCTATGTTTTATAATAACAAACATATGCAACAGGCAAATGATAGTTTTTCCAAAACGTGCAAATCATAGTGGTGGCTCTCGGTCAGGGTCAGGAGTGTGAGTTCATGCATCTGTCATTCGGGGCACTACATTATTCTGACACAGAGGCCACTGCTAAACCAAATGTGATTTCATAAAAAAAGTCAGTTTGGAGAAATTAATAAGGAACCACAAAGAGACATTGATGGCAACAGATCGTTCATCCTTTCCAAAATGCTATATAAGCACAAAATTTTGATAAAAGAAACATGATTACATGAACAAATTCTATTTAAATTGGATCATGATCTATACAAAATGTCCCCTTTGCCAGTGAGAAAGGGGAAAAAAATTTTCTTAATCCAAGTTAGAATGCACTATTGATTGATTGATAAAAGATCCTTCTAAAACCTAACAAATCATTAACAGTGTGATTTTTTTTTAGATTCTTGGGTCCCTAAACTTCCTTTATAGTAGCTCAAAAGTTGTATGATGAAAACATAAAGGTCAGTTTTTATAAAAGTCTATTTCACTGAATTCTGAACATTTTGTTTTGAAATCCATTGCTTAATATAATTTGATCTATGTGAATAAGTTATATTTTTGAATTTCTATTTTCTTTTTTCCATTGGTTAGTTTATTTATTTACATTTCAAATGTTATCCTTCTTCCCAGTTTCCCCTCCACAAACACCCTATCCCATTCCCCCTCCCCTTGCTTCTATGAAGGTCCCCCACCCCCACCCCCAACTCACCACCCTGGCAGTCCCATACACTGGGGCAGGTGAATAACTTTAAGTGACAGTTCTTATTATAAATTCATACTAATTAATGGAAAAGTATATAAAGGTCATTAAGGGGTTTCTGGGTTCAGTCTTAACATTGTAAATGGCATAACTTGCTTTTACATTAGAGATTATCTGGTGTTACCCAAATGTCTGAACCAATGAAGAGTTGGTGAGCATCAGAGGACTCAGTGTGAACGTAATAGGAGCACCCACCCACAGGGATCTCTGCTGGACATAGGAGCTTCCTCTAGAATGGGTGCACCATAGTAATTTTCTCTAACCAAACACTAGCCCAAAGACTTTCTACCATTTCTTTTTGTTTTTGATTTCTTTCTTTCTCTCCTTCTAGTCATCCTTGAAGCCATTATGCAAAATAACTACTAACAAGATTCCGCTCTTTACCTTTTTATTCCTCTCTGTCTCTGCATATTTTTCCTTTGGGGAACTATATGCATTTCTTTTAACTATCTGCCAATTCAATAATTACTAGTCTGTCACGAGGTTTTCCAGTTCTTAAAACTCAACATAATATAAACTTTGAGGTACGACAAATGCAAGTCAAAAGTGAGAAACATACAAACAGCTAATGACTTCTATCAATCCGCATGGCCACTGAGTTACTAACAAAAATTAGAGCGCCAAAAGAATTGAATTATTGAATTTGGCAAAGCCACTCTGTTAAAATTTTGTTGGTAATTAACAATTCTTGCCTATGGTTCAGTCTATATTTGGCAAATCAAACTCACAGGACATATCTTACACAGCGTTAAAGAAAACTGTGCTAAGTTGAAGTAATACTGGGCCTTACACAATAATCAATGACTGTTGTATACTTACAAACAGAACAGAACAAAGGCTTAAAAGCATTAAAAACTCGCTAATATTTTGGATATAACATTGAGATGATAAGCAGTATTTGAAAACTGAAGGTACTCTTTTAAATGTTAAAAAATATATATTTTCTAAGAATACTGCAATAATTCATTTGCAGGACCAAGGAAATTGTTAATTTCTTCAGTCTTCATAAGTAGAAGTCCATTTTTGAAAATCATCCACGTTTTGCAATAGAAACCAACCCTCTTTTCTGAAACTGACCCTCCTCACTTGAGCCTTGATTATTTGGGCTCCATGGGAAGATAGTGTCCAGAAAAGCTATGACCACCATCTTCTCAATTTGGACAACTGAACTGAACATCTGACCTGATACTAACATCAATGTTTTCCATTTGTTGGAAAAAAGAATAAGGGTCCCAATATAAAGGGAGAAGACGACGCTAGGAGGACTTATGCAGGAGAATAGGCATTTGAAGAACTTTCCAAAAACTGTCTTTTTTGTCTTTTTAATATTCCTAGGAGGTAGATGTACATATTAACTGCACATTTATATCTACCAGCATCTGATTTCAAATTCTATTCGAAAACCTGACTGATTTTTCTCTGTGTAATTCTCACGTTTTTAAAAACGATAAAGATATGTTTGAGCTGCTATCCTCCAAAGTTTAGACCCTGCTGTGTCATTGAGCCAGAAGCATAAAGTTGAATCAGGTCACATATCCACATATATATCTACATGAAGAAGCCGGTGATTCAGAGCTTCCTGTTTAGAACTGCACCATGACCCTAGCTAGCTCACTGACTACTCAAAGTCAAGTAGTTTTAGTTGAGTATACTATACTTATACAATAAACGCTAATTTTAGGAGGAAAAAGGTACACAGAACATCAAAATTTGTACCTTTGTCACTAGTCTCGGTAGAAAATCCTGGCAGTGCATGGACATGAAGCCCTACCGACTCTCTGATCCCTGGAGGTCATACTACTATATCAGAGATGAAGCAAATGGGTAGATGTAATAGACCCGACACAACAGACTCCATGAACTCGCTAAAGAGAAAGGAACTCATTGTACAAATACACTGAAAATGAAGATTTGGCCTGTTGTTCAAATATATTACAGTAAAATCTGAGATACATATCTAGAAGCCACAAACCTTAGAGGACAACAAACATTTTTTTCTTCTGATTCAAGGTTCACCTAACATGTCAAAAACCCAACTTCAATTACATCAAGTGGATAAAGGTGCCTTTAAAAAATCTTTGCAGTTGAAACTTTTTGTGGAAGTGACAGTTAAAAACTTCTTTTTCTCATATAATGTTAATCATTTAATGGAAAACCAAATAGTAGAGCCATTAATAATAAGCTATTAATTTTCCAAAACATAGTTATATGTAAAATCAGTAACCACCCCTTAAGTTGCCCAGTAGAAATTTACAGATGTATTTTAAAAATCATTCTTATAATTATTAAATATAACAAATGTCTGCATTTGAATATATCTATAGCCATAACAATAATCGTAGAAAAATCTAATGAAGTACATACAATTACTTTGTTAAAGAAACCTAATGGTGAATTTTGTAACTGAATAGCAGCTATTGGTAGCTGTTTCTATATGAAACAAACTAAAAAAATGTAATCTCAGAAGCAGAAAATGCAAATTATCTGAGCTTTGACTACAAGGTAGCATAATAGTCTATTGAGCAATGCAGACAGAACTCAAACAAACACAGTCTCTTTTCCTACATAAATTTTGATGTACTTCTTTTGTGTATCTGTGTGTATGCAAAAGTGTGTGTATATATTCATGTGTTTGCATACAGAAGCCAGAGGTTGCTCTATTATCCTTTACTTTGTTTGTTTATTAAAGCAGGCAGAGCCTCACTATGCTGTCTGGACTGATCTGGAACTCACTATGTAGATCAGGCTGTGATCTATCTGTTTCTATCTCTCAAGCGTTAGGATTAAAGGTGTGTACGCCCAGCTTTCTGAGTGTGTGTGTGAGTGTTTGTGTGTGTGTGTGTGTGTGTGTGTGTGTGTGTGTGGTCTCAATGAACACAGAGCTTAGCATTGCAGCTACAGTGACCAGACAGGAAACTCCCGGATTCTCCCTGTTTCTCCCCACCTTCCTCTGTGTTGGGTTTATGCAGCATCCAATCACACCTGGCTGGGGCTCTGAACTTGGATCCTCATGCTTGCACAGCAAACAGTAGTCAATGACTATGCACTCGATTCCTAGTAGAGGCTTTTGCAGATCATCTGGCAGAGTGATTCGGTGCTGTAATTTATTGTAGAGACTGACATCTTTGGGGACTCATTTAAGAAATCACTGCAGCTACCCATCCATGATTTAGAAATTCTGTTACCAGAGTTTCGAAATGCAGCATCATCATTAAGCCGCACAAATGATTCTAATATGTATTATTGCAAGGTCTCATACTCTTTGTCTCATACTTAGATATGCATTAAATTCTACCTCTTTCTCTAGGAGCGTACTATAGACTAGAGGTAAAATTTACCATGTGTTGTGATAGATATTAACCCATTAGAAGAAGAGCAGGCTAAGAATCACTCTTTAGGTCTCCCTAGTGCACTTTGGTTAAATACCAAAGCAAGAGAACCAGGGAAAAGGTTACTACTCCTCAGCTGCCGGTTCCCTGATTACTCAAGTCTCAGATTTTGTGCTGTTGCCTTTCAACTTTCCAATTGAGGAATCAATACATGATGGGCTTCAAAAGGTCATGTTCATGTGCTATCTCTTTCTTGCCAGCTATTTACCACAGAGGAAAGTTTTGAAACTGATATAATAGTCAAGTAGATTCTCTCCCTAAAGAAAGCCATATCTTTCACTGTTTAATAGAGGGACATATAGATAGATGTGGAGGCTCAACATCTGTGGTCATAATAAAGCAAGTATTTGAGTAAGCAAGGAGAAAGGAGTAAGATCAAATATTCACCATATTTATGGTACTCTAGGGAGGTTAACCAAAAAAAAAAAATCCAAACTCTTGAAAAGGAAAAAAAAAATCAGTAAAAGTTCATTCATTAAATTCAAGAAAATGTTTAAGATTGTAAATTATTTGAATGATTATTTCAATAGAGCACTTTAGAATAACTATCGAAACACTACATTTTTTTTTTTAAGTCCTAGCTCTTCTTCATCACAAACATCTGTTTTGGTTGCATAAGAGTATGTTGGGCCTTGTGACAATCCGAGTTGTTGGAGTGAATGAATTTGAAAAGCTTTACTTGGATCCTTGTATTTCAAGTGGAATTCAGGTCTCCAAACTCTCCCTTATATATGGCACTATGCTGGTGCTCATACAAATAGACCTATATGGTGGGCCCTGAGTTTATAAAAGGGAAAGAAGGAGACCGAAAAAGTATCTGAGAGGGGAAAGAAATATTGATTGGGAGATGACTTGTGGCCTAGGGTGAACTTGAGGCAGGGGTGGGGAGGAACAAGGCAAGTGAGTAGCCTCAAGAAGCTGTAGAAGGGAGGGAAACACATGGTCCAGAGTCTAACAACAGAAGGCAGGCTCTGCTGACTGTGTATTTAGCCCTGTGAGGTCTGGTTATGATTTATGAACCACAATAGTATACACTAATTTTTGTTGTTAGTTTACATCATTAACCCTATAATCATTTACATTTATAGTAATAGAAAACTCATCCAATAAAGTGCTTGTGTGAACATGAGGGCCTGAGTGTGGATCCCCTATGTGACAGAAAAAGGCACTCATGGCAGTATGTTTATGCCTGCCATCCCGGGACTGAGGAGGATGAGGCGCCCAAAGGTGAGCTAGCCTAGGGGAATTAGTGAGTTACATGGTCATTAAGTGACCTGATCTCAATCAAATAAGGTGAAGAGCAACAGAGGAGACACTCACTATAGACCCTTGCCTCACCATGTGTGAACATAGGCAAACACGCGCACACACACACATACACACACACACACACCAAAACACAAACAATGGCAGCAGCAACAATAAACAGGTGATCTAGATTAGTTGACGACAGATTTTTCACATTCCCTAGAGCTTATAGCTCACTTACCTAAAAAACCAAATAGGTTTTGTTCTTTTGCAAGATCTCTAAGACTCAGGAGAGCATATCATGGTATTACATGGGACTTATTTAAAAACCATTCACTAAAATGACTAATAAATAGGATAATAGTTTTGTGTCACAAATCAAATACTGAAAAAAAAGGAAAATTTCATTATGACACCTCAAAGTTAGCAATGTTCACACTACTGAAACTCTGTTTCAAAATCAAAACCAAAAAATTATACTTAGATATTTTTAGATTGTTTTTAGTGTTTTAATTTTTTTAGAATAAAAACTTTATATTTCTTAGAAAATAAATTAAGAGTATTAATAACATTAAATGTCATGAATGTTAAAAAATTTTTTCTTTTACTTTAGTTAGAACATAATATTTAATTAACAGATATTCTCAAAACCACCAAACCTATTTTTTATTGGATGTCCATAGTCAGGAAATGGAACCTCATCAATGAATGAAACTGGGCATTGTACTATCATTAAAAGATAAGGATTTTCACAATTAAGTTGTCTTAATGAATAACATAAAATTATTTGTCATAAAAGTCTATAAGAGTCACTTATCAATAGCCAGTTTATAAACTTCGGTGAAGAGCAAAAATAAACCCAAAATATTTCACTTAATAATAAAAGCAAGTTATTATAAGTCTAACCAGCTATCTATCATATTTGATGGAAGGCAGAAACTTATAAAATTTCTTAAAATATCACCTAAACTGAATTTACCAATTTTTTTTTTTTAAAGAGAAAATCATTTTTCTTGAGGACTAGTCTTCACAAATAGGAGTCATTGCCTTCTGGCTCAAACCTGTTTTTACACTATCAGCAATTACAAATAGTCACTCAGAATCAATTCTTCTAGTTATTTGTCTTCATTAAGATTAATTAAGTTTTTTAAAGCAATTCAAAAAGTACAGAAAAAGATGAAAACATAAAAGACAAGCTTTCCTGGTTCCTTGTGAAGTCAGCCGCATTTTACATCTCTCTTGCATTGCCCCTTATCCAGCCTGGGAACTCCTTTTCACCCTGGGGTACTGGTTTTCAAAATCAAGTGGATTATCTAATCTCTGGGATAAATGTTAGCCCAGTATGAGTTTAGGAAAGATTCCTCTAGGCATTTTTTATAATACTGGAAAGCTGTTAAAATAGGAAGGCATCCACCTCTACCATGTCAGAGCAGGTTGTGTGGGAAAGTCTTTTTGCAAGCTTCCTAGGTTTCTTGTAAATCCTGCATGAGAGACTGTACCTACTATCCTCAGGTGTGAAACCTGCCTGGCTAACAGGAGTTTTAGAGGATAAATGAGAAACAACATAGAACAGGGAAGAGAACACTAGCTTCAGAAGTGGAATATTGAGTTTCTATTCCAGCCAAATTCCATCCCCTCCGTGGGCCCTAGCTGCTTAATATACAATATCCCTACACCAATATCCCTCGAATGCTCTGACACCTGTGGCCATGCGAGTTGGAATATATTGTCATAGTTGGTGAACACACTGCATGCGGCATTTTCCTCTCCAAGAAAACATTCCAAAAGTTGTTAGCATGCTACACTTTTTATATTTTTCATTCTTCTCGTCTTGGACTACCTATTTGTTCTAAGATAAAATATGTAATGCCATGCTTACGATTCTCAGTTAATTCTTTCTGAAAGATGAAAAATTCATTTAGTGAAAACTGTAGGTTTAATGTATATATAACTTTCTATATAGAGCTATCCATATAGTTATAACTACACACATATAAAGCATAGTGTGTAGGGAAGATGAAAACTTAATATAACATAAATGTTACTTTCCTAAATGATATTATCACTCAATATGCACAAGTATGCAAGGGTAAAATTCGAAAAAGAGACGGCATGTGCACGTTATCTAGCTGAATTAAATAATCTACAATATTTATAGAGATGTCAAATAAGAAAATAATAGTTGAATTAGCACAAAAACAAATGGTCATATTATTTTAAAACTCTAGACAAAAAAAAAAAAAAAAAAGATAATCCGAGAGAACAAACTCACAGTGTGCTTCAGTTCACTCAGTAAACCTGGTTTGGAACTATAATATCTCTATTTGAAAAACCAAACAGAGTTTGTTTATTTTTTTTAACTGCATGCAAAAGTTAAAACAAGCCTTTCTTTTTAAAAAGCCAATATTTACCCTTCATCTAACAGTACCATGTTGTGTAGCATTATCCAAACTGTGTTTCCTGGAATATTCATTTTAGTAATGTTAATTTTCAGATATTGGCAGCAAAACCTTAAAATGAAGGTTCTGTGGAAAATGAGACTTTGGAAACCCTAGCTAGATAGAAAAGATAACAAAACAAAACATGGGTTTATTAGGAGCCTTTATATGTTCATCTGAACTATGTATGCATGGCCAACAGATGCGCATGTGTCCCAGTGTCTCTAGAATAGAATCTCTTCTTTGAAACTTAGCATCTCACAGATGGTATGGATAACATTTTGATTTAGATAGGAAGCAATATACTTATTTAAATATATTAATTAAACATTGTATTTATTCCTGTCAGCTCAGCATCCTGAATCTCCCTTTGGTAAAATGAAAATATGTGAAAAGCTGCATACTCTCTCCATTTTGGTCTTAACAGCTTGTGTCCAAGTCCATTTAACAGAGACTGCGCAGCCATAAGTACAGGAGCAGTTCGCAGTATTTAAAGGCACAACGAGAGGAAAGGCTTCATATGCCAATTGTTGAGACAGAGCTACTCAAAATTCCATAATGGCTCCTATAAATTCCAGAGGATCCATCAGGAAGTGTAATTTAGCTGTTAAGTGGATGGAAACAATCCTCTCTAACATACAGATTGTAAGGGCACAGGAGAGGTCATGCTCTTCCCAACAAGTGAAAAAGAAACATAATAGAGATGGCACCATTTGGGGAACAGGCAGATAACTAGCACATATGGCATTTATTAATATTCTTTTAGGTCATGTGATCACAGAAATTTTACAAAACGTAGCATAGCTGGTACACATGAAGAACAGCAAAGGGCGGGCTTTAGTGATCTAATGATCGGATAGCAAGGTTTGTTATATATATGTATATATGGGAGAGGGGGCTAAAAAGAGAGGCCAACCCAGTTAGCCAAAATCCACAAGGTACAACGAGAATAGCAAAAATAGACTTGAAGGACTGAAGAGATGGCTAAGAGGTTAAGGTTGCCTGCTGCTTTGTGACTAGAATTTAATTGCCAGCACTCACGTCAGATGGCTTACAACCCCCTGTAGCTCGAGTTCCAGGGAATCTGACATCCTCTCTGTCCTTCATGGACACCCATGCACACATGCACAAATTCTCCTTTCACAGACACAAACCTAACACACATGAATAGTATACTAAAAGACAATTTGCTCCCCACAAATGTCACACTATAGAATCTAAGATGGACTCGATTATATACAAGAAGGAGTTGAGTGGCCATAGCCTCCACAGATAATCACAGCCCAAAATTCAAATTTATACAGTCAGATATAATACATTTATAAGAACGACAATAGGCTATATTTAGAAATCACAGAATTAATTTCGTAAGTAAATTTATTACATCTCCATTCTTAGCACTCCAATACATAAGCATTCAGATTTGGTTAATTTTGTTATACCCTAATAGATAAGTATGAAGAAGGCCTCATTCCTTCCTCTTGCTGTACTCCTTCTATGAGAGCAACCTGTAACAGACAAAGGACCTCAGGCACTGGAATCTAACTAACTGGTTTTGATTTTTTTCTCTCTCTCTCTTCAAGTTCTCTTTTGCATTGCTTTTTTGAAATCTAGGCCCTTATTATCTGGTAGCTGGGCTTATTGCCAGCCTCCTAACTAGCCTCCCTGAGGTCAACACTGCTCAGCTTTAAGCTACTTTATACCAGGATTGCCTTTGAAAACCCAAGCCTGGGGACATGAGTTTTCCTTTAAAAACCTTCGTGGATTTTCCAATTGTGTGACATATAGAAAGGTAAGCCAACATACCGGTTCCTACTGTCCTGGGCCACACTCTTAAGGCACACTGTGAACTGTTGCTGGACATAGCAAACTCATACTGATATGTGGAACATTTTATTAATATTGCATATTAATCTTCTTTGTCTTCCCTTGAAGAGGAAAAAAATTCACGCAATCAGGTGAAAATGTCTGTTTCATAATTAAAAGTAAATTCCACAAGTTACCCTGGATTAACACAAATCCTATGAGCTGTTTACATAGTGCTGGTATTTCAAACTCCATCATTTAGGACTATCAATGCAAAGTGCACAGAAGATTAAGAAATGATAATACTTTGTACATATAAGAACATATTATAGCTTTGGCAAATCCTCTTGGAGGTCAAGAAAAGCCCTGGTTACTTCCATTTTATGATCACCCGAAAATCTTATAAACATGTGATGTAAAAACATGACTAGACAGGAGGTCATGTTGTTTTAATGCAATGTTCAGTATTTTCAAATGCAGGTAAGTATGCCATTCATAGAACAATCAGAATTCACTCTTGCTACTGTGACAGTGACATTCAAGAACCTAAGCAAAGTTCCTAGGTGTTTAAATGACCACTTTTAAAAATACTCCTATCACTGCTCACTTTGTAGTCAAACAGGCGGGCGAGTGCAGAAGATAAGCCTTAGAGAGATGATAGGAAACGGGCTAATTTTCACTCTTGAATCTTTGTTAGTCAAGGATAACATGAAAACCTTCATTGTAAGCCTTTTTCTGAATGAGCAGTGAGTCCACAGGGCCACACTAGCCCTGCTATTGATAGTTATAGCTCATGTAAACATCCACCAACTGAAGAGTCTCCTCTTACTTTTTGACAGACATATCATTACACTCTCCTAATCAGATAGGAAATACATGCTCCAACAACAAGACTGACAAATTCTCCGGTAGCTACAGTGGCTCCCGGTATCTATGAATCTGTCATCACCGTTTCTGGCTAAGGTAGTTTCCTCAATCATTCCCATTTACAACCCTTATCCCAAGCTTCCCATCTGTATCTGACCACCCCATTACAAATCTGACCCCCAATTACAAATATAGCCTGTGCTCTTCCACCATTTGCTTTTATCTACATCAGGGTCTCTTAAACTTTTCCCACTCATCATCCTTCTTACGTGAGAATTTTTCAACTGACCCCCAAATATGTAGGAACAAAATATAATACAAATCAAATATTTAATGATAATAATTTATTTAATTACTTATTTTAAAACTGGTATAGGCTCTGAACTGAATTTTACTGTTTATTCAAATTCTGAAATCTGCATTTTAACTCATTGGATATATTTATCTAATGTTATGTAAAGAATTAAATCTTGATTGACTATTTGGTGCTATAGCACACAGTTCAATGTTTATCAGACTTGATAAATATTTTAATTTTATAATTGTCAATGCTAAGAAGGATGTACCCCATCAATACCTAGCACAAGATAGCAAAAGCATATTTAGGATGTTTTTAAAAAGTTGTTGGAAATCCTATCCTATTCTTCTAACCTGAAGTCTTCAGTAGATTTTTATGAACTTCAAGTCAGCAACTCAAAGGGTAATTTACAATATTGAACATTCTTACACAACACAATCCAAATATATACTAGTTTTATACATGTTGAAGAATAATTGGAAAATAGCAAAATCCTTTGTTTGTATAATTAAACTATTTCTGTAAGAACAGAACATTTTATCCCTATAACAGCAACAATACCATTCATAACAATACCATTCATAACATACAATTGCCTCCAGTCTGGGCAGAGGTATTTCAGGCAGTGTTATTTGATGTTTCCTAGCATGATGGCATATACAAGTGCCAAACCCACATCAGAACTAAGGCTGCAGGAAAGTCATGAGCTGCAATGTGGGCAAGTACTGCCAGCAACACTTCAGATTCATTACATATCTGATTGTAACCTAATTTTGTGTCTTTGCATAGTCAGAGACTTTCTGCTGTTGCCAAACTTCAAACAGCTCTTACATTATTAAGTTTAAGAAGCCAGGACCTGGACAGTTTCTGCATCCTTAACAACCATTACCAGAAATGCAGATGAAAACTATTTGAGCTGGGCAGTAGTGGCACACGCCATTAATCCCAGCACTTGGGAGGCAGAGGCAGGCAGGTTTCTGAGTTCGAGGCCAGCCTGGTCTACAGAGTGAGTTCTAGGACAGCCAGGGTTACACAGAGAAACCCTGACTCAAAAACAAAACAAAACAAAACAACAACAACAACAACAACACCCAACTACTTGAGATTTCTCTGAATCTTAGCTCAGTCGGAATGGCTAGATTAAAAACAAAGACAAAACAAAGTGACAGAACATGCTGGCATAATCCAGAAAAGGGCGGGGGTGGGTGGTAGGGCATGGGGAGGGGAACGATACTTATTCATTGATATTAGGAGTACAAACTGGTACAGCCAGTGTGGAGATTCCTCCAAACCTGAAAATAGATCGATCCCAAGATCTACCTACAATACTCTTGTGCATATGCTCAAAGGAATCTACATTTCACTGAAGAGATTGCTTCTCATGTATGTTTATTGCTGCTCTATTCATAATACCCAGAAAATAGAAACTGATTAGATATCTATCAACTGATGAATTAATAATGAAAATAGGGTACATTTATTGCAATGGAATATTATTTAGCAGTTAAGAAAAGTGAGATTATACAGTTTTCAGGTGAGTGGACAGAGCAAAAGCAATCATCCTGAGTTATTAGCCATGTTATTAACTATGGAGAAATCGAGAAACAGAGCTGGTGCTGAACTTCAACCTTTAACCCACTGATTAGTATACATAAAGATGGAAGGCACTGTGTATGCTGCTGAGGAAGAAAACTATAAATTTCAACCAGCTATGAACCCTACAAGCCAAACTAATAACCTGCTTGCACAATATTCTGGTACAATAGTGAGCCAAATGTCATAGGAATAGCCAAACACTGTATTATTGGATATAAAGCCCACTTTATAAGTTGGAACTGATATCTGACACTGTTATTGGGGCTAAGAGCCAGAGAGTAGGTGGTCATGGGCCTAATGGAAAACCAACCTCTATTATTCTTCTAAAAATAGCAATAACAGAAGTCTTAATGATATATTACTCTGTCCATTGATCAGTGTACTGTTCAAGCTTAGAGGAACTTCTTCTTGCAGTAGAGAACAACAAACACAGAAGCCCACAACTGGGCAATGTGCAGAGAGTGAGAGGCCTTGGAAGCTTCAGCCCTAAATGAGCTTTCTTCATTAGTGCCCTTCCCTGAAGGTTCAGGGATCTATGAAGAAAGTGTGTAAGATCCATAGTTGGTAAACAACTCCAAGTAAACAGTGATTTCCAGACACAGGAGGGTTGATGCACATATGAGTGTCCAGGGACTGTGACAGCATACACAAGACCTGCTCAAGTTCAAGACAGACAAAAATCTCAATAGGGGGAAGTGCAAAAAGTCTCACGCCCAACCAAGAAGCTATTTATAATTGATACCTGCAGAAAGAGGGAAACAGTTTTCTCGAGTGGAGTGATGGGGTGACACAGGCATTATCAACTATACTCTAGGGACAGCCTTCTACACAGGCAGAGCTGTCCAGCACAAAATGGAGTCTATACTTCTTGTGTGCTTTTATATTTTTCTTTTGTCTATGGTTTTGCTTTGTTTTGTTTTATATTTTGAGATAGCAAGGAAAAGGACATGAAGTTAAGTGAAAAGGCAGAGTATCTGCAGGTGAAAGTATGTGATCAAATTTTAATGCATGAAAAAACTTCAAATTGAACCTTAAAAAACACACAAAACTTTCCCAGGTTCCTAGCCTTCCTTTCCTTCATCCTTTTTAAAGCCTTGATTGTATGTTCTTTTTGTTCAGTACACATATATGTGATAATTAATTCTGCATTTCTGTTTTTCCCAAAAGACTTTACATATGTTGACAAGAAGGAATGTCTCATTTTGTATCCCTCCTTTATATTTGCTTTATCATCTAGCATAATTTATCCTATGTAGTGAAGTTTTGCAAGATATTTATTAATTATGAATTATAATACCTACAAATTAAGGTGACATATTTACTGAAGTAAGACTTTCCAGTGGTTTCAGGAACTTAAATGCTTACATTTAACAGCTGATAAATTCAATAACATGTATACTAACTGAAGAATCACAACCCATTTTGGCATAGTTTATAAATAGTAAACAAAGAAGAAGATATAATGCTAATATCAGTAAGGCTATCAGTGCTCAAAAGTAAAACAAATAATAATCATTGTCAAGTTCTATTTTTTGAACAGAGTATCAGCCATATTGAATTAAACAAATTTGTGTATTTGTAAACATTATTTTTAAACTGAGTTCCTAAATGTCCTAGTAAGAGCTGCACAGTGTACAAGAGATTCTTCAGCTAGCTTACGCAAATCTTTCAAGCATCAGTTCACACAGAAAGTTTTCTTTCACTGTATCAACATTCTCAGCCAATATCAATATAACTATAATTAAGTATGTATTTAAAATAATTCCACAATTGAAGCATTCAAACTGACAACATCTTAGCAGGTAAGTTCATATTGTCCCTTTAGGTCATTTGTATTTGAAGCTAAACTAAATCAGTTAGACTTCAACTATAAGATAATAATTTACTCATATGCTTATTAATCTAATATTGCTACATAAAGTCAAAGGAAACAATGTAACTAATTCATTATGAATCAGTATTGTAGTAGCAAATCTAATAGTTGGGACAAAATTATTTGTTTATCTTTCATTATTTCAACATATTCTGGTTCCCTGTAGCTCACAAACGCTAGGTGGACACATGGCCTTTCGATGACCAAAATAAAAGAGAGAAGGAAACATCATACAACCTTTTTCTGCTGCTTGCTACTCACCCAGGACATTCAGTTATGGCTCATAAGTCTGCCAGTCAACTAAAACTGTTAAGTCACTATCGTATCCAAATGGACAAATTCACATTTTAGCAGGACAGGGTTATTCCTCAACCTGCTTGAAATTCAGTTAGTACCAATGAGGATATTCATATTAATTCTCTAGCACCATCCTCCAAAGAGCTTGGTTTTCTAGCTTTTCTTGCTATTCATCAATGCAGATAGGTCTTCCGTGAAGTTGACCTATTGTTTCTGTGTCTTGATAAATGGCCTTCAGACATTAAATTATTAAATTCTTTGGAAAAACATAAATATCTAAAAAAATTCCTACTCTCTAAAGTTCTAAACTTCTCCTTATTTCCCACCCAATAATCTCTTCTTTGTGAACAAAACTAAGTGGGTATTTCATTAGAATTTCAAACTTCAATAGTCAGAAGCAAATATGCATCACTTTCTTCTTTCTTACTGCCCCAAATCTCCAAGATACAAAGAAGACAAACAAAAATAACCCAGCTTCCCTCATCTCCTACTGCTCATAATGTATATTTATCCTGCACATGACACTTCAGGACAGGCGTGACTCCTGTTCCTTTACACCATGTGAGGGAACTGTGTCTCTCTCAAATCACATGCTAGGATATCATACTGATATTAATCATTCTTTAATATTCATTGATGGCCTCATTTTCTTGTAAGAGAAACACATACCTGGTTTTCTACTGACAACCATAGTTTATCTTTGTCAAGGACTGTGGTGGTAATTCTCCAACCCAAGTAAGCCCCAGCAATGAAAACACAACTCAGTTAACATGAATACATGCTGTGCACCTAGATTGGGCAGATCTACCACTACACTACCATCTTCAACATCTATGAGACCCTTTATAACTTGTGGTTTCTCTACGTTTCTTCTTCTGCTCTGCTTTTCTTTTTCTTTTTCCTCCTCTGTGGTCCTCCCCTCTTCCATCTTCTCCTTCTTCCCTCTCCCTACCTTCCTTTTTATCTGTCCAATTATCAGTTCTCCTTTATTTTACAAATTGAGGTGGAATGCAGGTTTACGGGAAGTCACCTGAATGCTGACTCATTCCTTGTTTTCAACCACTCGCAGGAGAACTGAATGAACATCAAATATAATT
Organism: Mus minutoides; assembly: GCA_902729485.2. Lineage (NCBI taxonomy): Eukaryota > Metazoa > Chordata > Mammalia > Rodentia > Muridae > Mus > Mus minutoides. The sequence continues at coordinate 20,965 of CACVCL010021219.1, forward strand.
AACCCCAGGCCATCCACAACAGAGGACTATGTTCTCACATCAATTTCCCATGTTCTCTTCATTTTTTCCTAAGTCATAGGAACTCAACCCACTTGTAACTATATTTTTAGTTTGTATTTTTTTTTTTCCTTCTCCATGCTTGGATACAAAGTGAGATAAATTGTTCCTGAGAGTCCACCCTCATGTTCTTTTTAGCAACAGAAAAGAAAAAAAAAAGTAACCAGTTAAAAGACCATATTCACCAGCCTCCCTCATCACTAAATGTGACTATATACCTACATTTTGGCCAATGAGATGCGGTTAGAAACAGTGCATATTATTGCTTTTAGAGGATGTTTGTAGAAGGATAAAGGATGCCTTCTTTTCCTGTTTTGCATCTTTGACCTTCTAGGAGATAGTGAACCAGAACTAGCATCTACCTTGAGCTAATCCTTGTTAACTCTTCTGCAATTTTCTAATCTAATCTCAGTGCTGGACTGTGAAAATAGTAAACAGCTCTCCTATCTATGTTTTTGCTACTTTACTTTCTGTTAAAATGGCCAATACAGCAATCTAATAAGTAGACTTATTCTCTGCAACAGCTCTCTCCTTGTCAAGAGTGATAACATGAGGATCACAATAAATACACTGTATGGCAAAGGAGTTAAGTAGCAATGCTTCTAAGCTCTTAACCCAGGACAAAGGTTTAATTAGTGTCACATAGAAAAAAACATAACATCTCCAAGCAAAAAAACCCCCACATTTTCTTTAGGGTCTAATGAAAACAAAGAAGTCATCCAAGAAAATAAGAAAAATGAAAAAAGAAAAATAAGCCCACAGCTAAAAAACATTCAAGAAAAATAGAGAGTCAGAGTCCTGAAGCAATCATAATTCTATTAGAAAGGAGGGGAGAAATCTAAGGAGTTCAGCAGAAGGAAGGGATTGGCTCAGACAGTATGAACAGCTTAGAAATAAGGGCCTGGAAACTCAGCAGCTACAAGAGAAGCACCAGTACTGAGGAAGGAAACATTGGGGCCCAGTGAAGAAAACAAACAGAGAAGCAAGGGCACGTGAAGACAAATGCAAACTAACTAGAGATGTCACGGAAACTAAACTTAAGTCAGGACGGTTCCCTCAGTAAGGACAACTTTGAGTCAACAGTAGAAACTCGCTAAGAATATGTCGCAGTTACTTGATTATTAATATTTATATTAAAGAGCAGAGGGCCATCACTGGGAAGATAGGCCCCTTGGTCTTGCAAATTTTATATGCCCCAGTACAGGGGAATGCCAGGGTCAAAAAGTGGGAGTGGGTGGGTAGGGAAGCAGGGCGGACGGTGGGTATAGGGGACTTATGGGATAGCATTTGAAATGTAAATGAAGAAAATATCTAATAAAAAATAAAAAAAACCCAAAAAACAAAACAAAACAAAACAAACAAACAAAAATACATCCAAGCAATCCCTCAAGATGCTATTCTATCTAAAAGCCTCTTTGTGCTCAGCAGGGCTGAAAAACCATATAGTCCTTATCTTAAAGTTAGTGCTGCTGCTATGAAAGACCATGGCCAGCCGGGCGTGGTGGTGCACGCCTTTAATCCCAGCACTTGGGAGGCAGAGGCAGGCCGATTTCTGAGTTCGAGGCCAGCCTGGTCTACAAAGTGAGTTCCAGGACAGCCAGGGCTGTACAGAGAAACCCTGTCTCGTCGAAAAACAAAAACAAACAAACAAAAAAAAAGACCATGGCCAAAGCAAGATAGGGAGGAGAGAGCTGGCTGATTTGACCAAGTTGGTGAGGTAAGGGCTGACTTGGTTTATCCTACTAGATTATGGCCCATCACTGAACAAACTCAGGACAAGAGCTTTAGCAGGGCTGGGACCTGGAGGCAGCAGCTGCTGAAGAGGCCATGCAGGGGTGCTGCTTATTGGCATGCTTCTCATGGCTTACACAGCTTTCTTATAGAAGCCAGCTCAGGGGTGGCACCACCCACAATGGTTGAGGCCCTCCCAAGTCAATCATTAATTAAGGAAATGTCCTAAGGGCTTGTGGACAAAGCTGCTGGTTAATTCAAGGTCACCTTGGTTTACATAGCAAGTTTTAGGCCAGTCAAAGCTACATAGTGAGACTCTATTCAAAGGGGCAGGGGATGGAGGAGGAAAAGAAGGAAAATGGGATATAATGGAATCATTTAAAATGTAAGTTCCATTAGACTATGCCTTTATGATCCATCCAAGTAATTGCATATACCTGGATTCCATTCTTTCATATTGCTGAGTAGCTTTCCATGGGAATGATATACTAGAATGCAAAAAATTCACCCATAGAGGAATCTCTGGAGAGTTTCCACTTTGGAGCATTCTACAAATAAATATGTTGCAGGCATTCATATCTGGGTGTTTATGTGAATATGGGTTTTATTTTTTCTGGGAAGCATGCCTAAGTGACATGTGCAATGCGATATTTTAGTTACAAGTTTAGCTTAATAAGAATCTGCTACACTCTTTTCCAGAGCAGCAATGCTATTTCCAGTCAGACCAGCAGTGCCTCAATGATGCAGAGTCTCTACATGCCTGCCAGCACTTGCTGCTGTCTATGTGATTTAGCGATTGCAATAGTTCTGTAGTGGTATCTCACTGTGGTTTTAATTAGTGTTTTCTAATGAATAATAGCATTTAGCATCTGTTCACATGTTGACTTGCTGTCTCCATGTTCTTTTCAATACTGTTTTTACTGCTCTTGCACATTTTCTAGTTGGAGTTGAGAATTCTTAGATTTTTCTAGATGCACGCTCTTTGTCACATATGTGGTTTGCAAATACGTTCCCACAGTTTGTAGCATTTTTTTTTTAATTAAGAAATAATAACTTGCATAAGGGAGCAGGAAACACAGGCAGTAGTAGATTTGGGGGAATAAACTCAGGAAGTCCTTTTAAAACTGGGCTCCTTAGTAAAACAAGCTTCGGATATGCCTGAACACTCAACTGTCCTTCATCCTCTGACCTCCCTCCCACACTTCTCCATTTTTTTTTTCCTGAAGGCTCTTCTCTTCCAGAAAATACACTGGTTCTCTGCAGGTAAGCAGAACAACTGGCTACACATCTTGCCAAGAACTAAACTCTCTGGAGAAGGTTGACCTGATGGTCTCAGATCACTACACTTTCTCACATTCCCAGAATGCGCAAAAAGATTCCTCCTTGCCAACTCAAAATTTGTTTGTTTGTTTGTTTGTTTGTTTTTTATCTTGGTGACTTCAAAAAAGTGTAATGTTACAATCTAGTTAAAAAAAAAAAGGATTATGGAAGAATAACCCAAGCGCTTTCTTTATTCTTTCTCTCCACTGTTACAGTTTCCATCATAGCCATTCAGTCCTCCATCCTGCCTCCAAAACACACATGCACACAAACGAACAAACAAGCACCCTTTACAGATGGGATAGCTGATACCTTAGGATAGAGCAACTATGAGAATGAAGAGCATGTGGTGATCTACAGACTTGGCACATGACTTTTAGCATGAAACTGAATGCTTCCTCTGTATCAATATTTTTCTATCCTCTGTATCAATATTTTTTCTAGTTTATACCATGTACTCCTTCCATTTCATATGGTTAAGCTACTTTTATGAAAACTTCATTCATATTATTCATATGAATTGGTTCATAACTTGTTGGTTCATAATGAAAAGGCTGAGTTCAACTGGGAATGTCACTCCATGTGACAAATGGAGGCATTCAAAGAGATGGTGTTGTCACGGAGAGGAACAAGTGGCACTTTCCCAAAGCCTATGTAGGAAGTGGCACTAGGTCACTCCACACTGTTAGGTTGGTTAGAGTTTCTATCGCTACTATGAAACACCATGACTAAAAGCAACTTTTGGAAAAAAGGGTTTATTTCACTCACACTGCCTTCTAACAGTTCTTCACTGAGAGCAATCAGGGCAGGATCTGAAGCAAGGAAGAACCTGGAGGCAGGGGCTAATGCAGAGGCCAAAAGGAATGTTGCTTACAGGCTCACTCCTTAAAGATTGTCAGTCTTCCTTTTTAAAAATTTTTTAAATTTTATTTTATTAGATATTTCTTCATCTACATTTCAAATGCTATCCCGAAAGTTCCCTATATCCTCCCTCGCCCTGCTCCCCTACCCACCCACTCCCACTACTTGGCCCTGGCGTTCCCCTGTACTAGGGCATATAAAGTTTGCAAGACCTAGGGGACTCTCTTCGCAATGATGGCCGACTAGGCCATCTTCTGCTACATATGCAGCTAGAGACATGAGCTCTGGGGGTACTGGTTAGTTCATATTGTTGTTCCACCTATAGGGTTGCAGACCCCTTCAGCTCCTTGGATACTTTCTCTAGCTCCTCCATTGGGGTCCCTGTGTTCCATCCTATAGATGACTGGGCATATACCCAGAAGATGTTCCAACTGGTAATAAGGACACATGCTCCACTATGTTCATCGCAGCCTTATTTATAATACAGAAGTGGATGCTCAGTCTTCCTTGTTATAGCACCCAAGACTACCAGTTTAGGGATGACACCACACACAACTGGCTGTACCTTCTCACATCAAAGACTAATCAAGAAAATTTTCTATGGGCTTTCCAACAGCCAGATCTTATGGATACATTTTATCAGTTCAATAAAGTTCCCTCCTCTCAGATGACACCAGTGGTGTCAAATTAATATAAGACAAACAAACAACAAAACAAACAAAGTGGGAACCTTATATTTAATTATTCTAGACTCAGGAACATATCCCAACATCCATTAAAAACAAAAACAAAAACAAACAAACAAACAATTTACAGTACTATTTAACCAACACACATTTAGGAAGGAAATGTTCTAAATTGCTGAGTATCTAAAAGAGTCTCCATCTGCCTTTGCAGATTTAGGACAGACACCATTTCAATGGGAAAGTTTGCTCTGATAACTTTGAAAAAAAAATGGTTTGCACTCTTGAGTAGTTAGATAAAAATCTATTTTATAGGATGGTTTTTGTGGTTGTTTGATTGGTTGATTCCTCCTTTAATAGGTGGCTGCACATCAAACTCTGTTCTCTTCTTCTGAGGTGTGGTGCGCCTATGTCCGACCTTGGTACTCACACACCAGCGTGTTTCTAGATGTGCACTCTTATATGAGAAGAGGAAAAGACATGTGCCCTCTTGCTCTTGTTATCTTCACGCATGCACCTTTGATTATTTTTTCCTTTCACATTGTTTTCTGATACTCCCAGATTTTTGCCATGATCAATGACATCTAACTGTTATATTTTCCCCCACAAAAGGTCCTTTTGCCTTTTGGACCATTTTTGCAAGGATTTCTCAATGTTTCTTTTGGATATCATTGGTTTAATTTCAACAATTGTATCTGTATTACTTAGAGTATGCTCTAATGGCTCCTTTATTTGAGTATATGTATGTCTTGTTTTATTGCTACAATACTTTCTCAAATATTTCTTGATATATTAGATTATCCTCCAACAGTTATTGATATTCTATGAATTGTCACTCCCTATCTGGGCTTCTATGTTCCTGCATATTCTCACTGGTCTAGTAATCATGGGCACTCCATTCACAGTTACCCGAGGGAGATGTACCATGCATAGAGTAACAGGGGAATTTTCCCTACCAAATTTTTCCTCAGTTGACATCTGTGCAGCAAAATGCAGCAAAGAGGAAAGAGGCAAAGGTAAATTACAGATGAAACTTGCCGGTTCGAAGATTAAGGTAAAAATGCAAGGGGAAAGCTGCTGTCTCCAGACCCTCTTCCCCAGTGGCTTTGCGCCCAGCAGAGCTGGGTGTCTCTACAAGCTTGAGCTCAGTCTTCTGGGTCCAGTGCATTTTTCCCCCCGTAGGAACCATCTGTTTTGTTTTTGTTTTTGTTTTGCAAGCACCTGACAGATAACACTGTTCTGGGACCAGAAACCTAGGAAAGGGCTAAAGTAGTTAATCAATCCTTGTTTACAGCTGTACATCTTACTTAATCCCCTACGGGTGTTGCTGACTCGCAGACCAGAATTTCTCTCCTTTTGATCACTTTAAAAATACCTCAGGAGGGGCATCCTCCTGGTCCACTCTCCAACTGAAAATTCTTGATAACCTTTTATATTAATTTGCAACCGTGTTGTTAGTAGGTTCAAATTTCAAGAGATTTTGAGAAGGTGAAATGAGGTAAAAGAAATAAAACAGTGTTCATGTATTTGGATGATGGAGCTTCATGGGGGGGGGGTTAATCTCAGTATATGACATTTACAATATATATTATGGACAATAAAAACAGTTAGTTTGGGGTTGGAGAGATGGCTCAGTAGTTGAGAATAGTTGATGGTCTTCCAGAGGACCCAGGTTTTTCTCCCAGAAACTACATGTGGTGGTTCAAAACAACTTTTACTACAGTTTCAGGGGATCCTGGCCTCCATGAACACCAGGCATACACACACACACACACACACACACACACACACACACACACACACACACATATGTGGGGGGGTATGTGTAGGTGTGTATGTGTGGTGTACATATATACATTCAGGCAAAACACACCTATACACATAAAATAGAATAAATAAATCTTTTTGAAAAATGAAAGAAAGAATAAAAGAAAAAGATATAGGAATTTTGACCCTTGCTTCTACATCCTCTTCCTCATATTGTAAATGAGCCAAAAGAAAATAAAGGAGCCAGACAGTTCAAAGTTAGCCACCAGAGCACTGGATCAACACAGAATTCTTACAACTACTAAACAGAGGCAAAGACACTGATTGGCAGTTCATCAATGCATCACCAGTTAGAGGTAATGGGTAGATTTAGGATTATGATTAGAATCTAGTAACCCAAATCTTGCAGAATTCTAGAATAAGACCTAGCTGTGCAGTAGTCAAAAAAATTAATTAACTCTTCCACAAACGTGCCAAAACCTGTTATTGCATAAAAATTTTTTGCTACTATAAAAATGTAATAAATATTTTGTAAAATCAATTATGGTTGAGGGTATCAATATACTTAAAATTCATGGAATCATAACTCTGACATTTTATTATATTTACTTATACATAAAAGAAATAAAAATAAAAAACTATTAGATGAAAACATGATGTTTCTACATAGTTCTTTAAAGATACTGAAGAAAACTTGGTACTGTCAACTGACATCAATCATTTTATTAATGTTGAAAGAGGTTTTATTCTATTTTATTTTATTCTATTTTATTTTATTTTATTTTATTTGAAAACAATTATTCAGAAAATTTCCAAGGCAGTTTATTATACCTCACATGAATGACTTAAACATTTACAACAATCACACTACAGTAATCTTTCCAAATGTATCATTGCTGGTAAATTTTGGTGTCAAGGTTTAAATGCAAACAGTTAGTAGATAGCATTCGGTGACAGACAGTCAACTTACAACTCTCTGTTTGCAGTGGACTACGAGTCTTCTACCAAAGCATTTCTGTAGGAGGTACCTTCAGAAAAAGCTGGCACTGAGGATAAAGATGCAACCCTTCATGGTATGAATAAGGTGAAGATACATTTAAAAGTGGAGAGCTCTTACAGACAAGCAGACAAAGGCTACAAAATTGATCATATCCAAACCCCTCCATTCTGCAATGTTAGTCTTTACAGACAAGGAATTATGAGAGCTAAATAAGCTGAGTAAAATGCCCAAGCATTCTATAATTGATAGACAGAACACCAAAATGAAACTATAATAATCACCATATTTTCCTTGTGCAATAAAATCATCTGTACTTCCAGCTATCAGGAAATTCTAGAGCAGTGTTTCAAGGGAAAGAGAGGAAGGAAGAGGCTGACTCTGTAATGTACCCACAGCACTCTGAAAATAACTTCATCAAAATCCACACATAGTAGGCAGCAGAAAACATGGGTATAGGTCATCATAGTGTGACAGAAGACTCTAAGGCTCAAAGAACGAAGGCAAAGCCTGTCTACTTAACTCCGGAATCGGTATGAACATTCAAGTAGTGTGAGTGTGCTAACTGGCGATGATGGTCAGAAAGAGGGCAAGGAAGACAAGACAAAGCCAATCTGCCGGTTTTATCAAGCACAATCAAAATTCGATGTATTTGGAAGAGTGAGGCCACTCGCCACCTTCCAGAAGATATGTCTGCCTGTCTTAAGGCATATGCAGCATCTTTAGAATTATTTATGGCCTAGATGGGTGAGTACGTTTTTATCTTAATTCCTGGGTAGTCCATGCCTTCAGATACAACAATGGGAAGGGGATTATGATGGGGCGGCTCTGACTGCATTTTCTGCATGCTTGACAGAGACAGCCTTGCTCACCAAATGAATAGTTACCTGGCTTAGCAGTAACTGTGCCTACAATTCTGACTGCAGGTTTATCCCATAATGTGCTAGTCATTATTTTACTTTCCAGGCATCTGCTTCTCGATATCATCTTGGCGAGCTGTCTTAAGCTTTGAAATTACTCAAGAGGAAGATGTGTACTGAAAATATTACATTTTCATATGGTCTTAATGGGATCTTGAAAATCGGGTAATGACAGGCAATGAGTGGCCATAGCAGGAAACAAACGTGAGGGATGTGAACAAAACTGTGATCCAAGCTGCTCATCTCTGGACCACGGTAATGAACCCCAAACTGCTTATCCCTGGACCATGGTAATGATGTCCCAAGCTGCTCGTCCCTAGACCACGGTATGACTCCATGCAGGCTATGCCTCATTACAGGGTCTTTTTTTCACAATGTAGAACATCCTCTTGACATAAGATGCAAGTGTGGAAAGTACAAATAAAGAGTAACCACTGCTGGAATCTCCCAATGTAAGTACCAGTGGGAGAATCATTATCTAGTAGCATGCAATTATTACTAACATCCCTATCCACAATTTACACACTTTATTGTACACTAGATCAAAACAGCACGACTTTAGTCTAACTCTAAAACTATTTATTACTTATAGTCTGTATGGCCTGTTATTAGCTATAAGCACAGATAACAGAGGCATATATACCCATTTTATAAACATGTATGCTACACTTGCCAAAACTGTGGGTTTTTTTTCATTAACCTGTACATGAGGGCAAAATTGTGATTTATATATCAATTTCTTCATGTAATCAAAACTTATCTATTAAATACAATTAGAAGTCACACAAAAATCTGTGGATTTCATAAAATTTCACTACAAAGCACTATATAAGTAAAAACTGCTACTAGAATTAAATTGTTGATTTCTAATTTTTCAAACTTTAACTAGATTATAATTGAATACAAATTATAAAAAGACACAGTACATGTTAAAATGGAAAAACACATCGAATGCTTTCAGATTATTAGTTCTAATCCAGGGATAATTCTCCACTGAAAGGCTGTCACATTTGTAATGGAAAATTTCCCCTAAAAGAATCTGATATGTACTGAACAAATTTTGAGGTGTCATTTTGTATACTTTCAAGTAATAAACCTATTCATAGATTTTATTAAAAATGAATCAATGTAACACACATTAATTCTGAATGGAAGGCAGTAATTAAAGGGAAATATAAACACCAATGGCCTAGGGAGAGAGTCCACATAAAAAGTAGATTTTACCACATTATATAAGTGGCCTCGTCTAAATTATATAAATCCCCCCAGAAGAGAAAAAGAAAGAGGAGAGGAGGAGAAACCTCATGGAGCTATCTTGAGAATTTCTATGAAATACTTCAGTCATGAAGTAAAGGCTTTATGAAAGTAGGAAATAATTAGTACTATGGGCCTAAGCTGATATGATCTTCTAAGAAGTATTATTAAACCAAGAATAAACATAATACTGTGCCCGTTGAAATCTGAACATAACAGAATAAACATTATCGTTGGGTATTGACGTCTCTACAAGGAAATGAAGCATCCAGGTCCTGTGTCAGGCATGCATTTCTGGTATGTATGTAATGACCTGCTATAGCTGGGCAATTCTTTCCTTAGAGTAAGCTACCCAGCTGGTTTGTTTCCTTAATGTCTAGAAATCCATCTTTTAATAAAAGAATTAGACATTTGAGAATGCAAATGCAAAGTCAATTTTGAAATTTTCAGGTAGCCATATAGAGAAAAAAAATCCTCACATACTGCATCAAACCAATAACGGTGGCTAGATCTAAATTTAAACTTTCCCAGGCAGTAATAAGGGCCATACCAGGTAGAGTTGTCATAAACACCATGGGAGTCTAGCCTAGAGGCAGCTAGTTTTTATCATAAGTGTTAGAATAAGTGAATCTAATAGTCCACATTCAGAGATTTGTGCCCATGCTTCTGTTTGCATGGCTATCATTCTGCTGCTCTCCAATCAAGCTGTCAGTTACATGTAGAATCCCAGCTGTCTTAATCACAGGTTTGTGAATTGTCTGCCCAGAGATGTTCCCTGGCATATATCAGTTAGAACTCTTTCAGCATTATACTCACCCTTACAGAGGCTAAACAAGAACAAAGAAGAGGTTGCTTCTTATTACTGCTATTATGTCTATTAGGATTATAAAAATAAGGTCTTCGATATTAATAAGAAGCTTGTTATGAACTATTTATAAAGCTAAGATCAAAATTACCCAGCACAGATGCATTCATACTTTGTAATGATAGGGGGAAGCCACTTAAAGCTGGCTGCTAGCAATATTACCATTCCATTTAATAATCTCTCCAGCTCAGTTAGTCACATGACATCAATGTGATGACTCACTGCTCCAGTATGAAAGATAATTAGTCTACACAATTTGTTACTTACTTGTATCCTTAGACAGGAAGTTATACCTGTGCATGAACAGGTTTGTGTATTCTAGATAAGCCCAATCTTCTGCAATTATGGATTTACAGAATGACTCTGATTCCATTATTTGGATTTGTTTTTGAAGATAGATACCCATGTGGGAGAAGGAAGGGAAGCAAATCCATGCTCCCAAAAGGAGCTAGTTAATTTATGTTGAAGACTACTTCTACCTTCCATGGGGCATTATCAGAGCTTTAGGATGAATGGATTCCTGAACACTGAAGGATGCTAGTGGATGCACTGAAGAGTCAAGAAAGCAATATGAAGCATTTAAGAGAACCTAAGATCATTCTACAAGACTAGAGATATATGGTTTCTTTTGCTTTTGCTTTACTTTAATTTGTTGTCATTTTGGTTTTGGTGTAAACCAAAGACTCTTTGGTCAAAGGTAACAGATGAGGAGTCATGTCTACCCTGTATCGACACCCTCTGTTGTGTCTTAAGAGGATTAGCTGATTTAGAGCCTAGAAAGAATTCTCAAGTGTTAGGGTCAATAATGCCTATACATTACAAGATAGATATACTGTAAATATATATATATATATATATATATATATATATATATATATATATACTCATAGATAATATTTTCAGCACCAAAGCCAATTAAAAGACAATGGTTTATCAATTTAAAGAAGACTGTGATAACTCAATGAAAAAAAAAATAGCTCAGTGCCTGGTCACGTTACAGATGAAGAAAAATGACAGATACTTTATCAGAGTATTTCAGCATTATATTTGAATTATTGGGCATTTTAAAATTAATTCATAGACTTCCATCACTAAAAATGATTCTTACAAATATCTACTTTATTCCCCTGAAACAAAGGCACATTCCCTCAACAGCTATTTATCTTAATGTTCATCCATTCACTCAGCATCTATTAAGCACAGACATTTGGCAGATGCTGTACTGAGAGGAGCAGAGCTCCCTCTTATCTTTTTCTTAAAAGACACATTTCATCTAACATTCCTTGTCCCCAGTCGCTTACTGTCATTAAGCAGCTTGCCAGAGGATCCCAGAGTCTCAGCATCTGACTGCTTCAGCTGCCTTTGAGCCTCTGCTGCCACACTCTCTCCTTGTGAGTCTGACTTTTCTCTTTCTAAATCCACCATGGGCTGGGAAGCACTCTGTGAATTCCCATCCTATTACTCACTTCTCTCCCTTTGCTGGATCAGTCCTATCAACAAAAAAATGCACAGCTTTGACCCTGTGCTTAGCTTACAGTATACGTTACCCCCTTTCCCTCCTTCTGCTTATTTTTCTCCTTGATGCACTCCATTTGTTTTCTGTTTTCATCAGTCAAAACTGGTCCTGTTAGAGTCAGTACCCTTAACACAGCTGAACAGTCTCCCCTTGAAGTATGCATGTTACTCAGTCTATGAAATAGAACATAGTTAAATTCTCTTATGATTTTTTTCTGATGACTCTGTTCGGTTTCTCTTGCAGATTTCCTAATCCTTGATCTCTAGATGTTGAATCCAAACTTCATACTTCTCTTAATCTATACTCACTCCCTAGCCTTCCCATTTACTTTCCTGTTTCATCATTTATATTCATATGTGTATCTATGGACATATAAATGGATACTCATATATGTATTGTGTAAGCTTGTATGTCTGTGTGTGTGTGTGTTTTTCCAAGCTTCTGAACATCAGGCACCTACACCCAACCCATGGTTGTTACCACCATTCAGATTGTCACATGAATAGAACTACACATATAGAACAAAGATCTGATTCTCGTTCTACCAATTATACTGTCTTCTTAGTGTTCTCATTTTTGTAACTGGTATCATATCAACCTTTCCAGGATAAGAGTATTAAAGCTGGATCTTCCGGTAGTACTATGTCCAATTTTCTGAGGAACCGCCAGACTGATTTCCAGAGTGGTTGTAAAAGCTTGCAATCCCACCAGCAATGGAGGAGTGTTCCTCTTTCTCTACATCCTCACCAGCCTCTGCTGTCAGCTGAATTTTTTATCTTAGCCATTCTGACTGGTGTGAGGTGGAATCTCAGTGTTGGTTTGATTTGCATTTCCCTGATGATTAAGGATGTTGAACATTTTTTCAGATGTTTCTCAGCCATTCGGAATTCCTCAGTTGAGAATTCTTTGTTTAGCTCTATACCCGATTTTTAATGGGGTTATTTGAATTTCTGGAGTCCAGCTTCTTGAGATCTTAGAATAAGGACACATGCTCCACTATGTTCATCACAGCCTTATTTATAATAGCCAGAAGCTGAAAAGAACCCAGATGTCCTTCAACAGAGGAATGGATACAGAAAATGTGGTACATTTACACAATGGAGTACTACTCAGCTAATAAAAACAATGAATTTATGAAATTCTTGGGCAAATGGATGTATCTGAAGGATATCATCCTTAGTGAGATTACCCAATCACAAAAGAAGTCACTTGATATTCACTCACAGATAAGTGGATATTAGCCCAGAAACTTAGAATACCCAAGATACAATTTGCAAAAGACAAGAAAAACAAGAAGACAGAAGACCAAAGTGTGGATACTTCATTCCTGCTTAGAATAGGGAACAAAATACCCATGAAAGGAGTTACAGAGACAAAGTTTGGAGCTAAGACAAAAGAATGGACTATCCAGAGACTAGCCCACCCGAGGATCCATGCCATAATCAGACACCAAATCCAGACACTATTGCATATGCCAGCAAGATTTTGCTGAAGGGACCCTGATATAGCTATCTTGAGAGAGGCTATGCCAGTGCCTGGCAGATACAGAACTGGATGCTCACAGTCATCTATAGGATGGAACACAGGGCCCCGAATAGAGGAGCTAGAGAAAATACCCAAGAAGCTGAAGGGGTCTGCAACCCTATAGGTGGAACAACAATATGAACTAACCAGTACCCCCCAGAGCTCTTGTCTCTAGCTGCATATGTAGCAGAAGATGGCCTGATTGGCCATCATTGGGAATAGAGGCCCCTTGGTATTGCAAACTTGGGAGTGTGTGGGTAGGGGAGCAGGGCAGGGGGGGGGGGTATAGGGAACTTTCAGGATAGCATTTGAAATGTAAGTAAAGAAAATATCTAAAAAAAATCAATCCATCAATCAATAAAAGAGTATTAAAGCAATATTGAATCTGCTTTTTCCTTAGTCACATAATATTAATTTGCAAATCTTGTTAGCTCATCTAAGTAAATATGGAGTCTGACTTCTTTACACCATTGTCATCATTATAGTTTTGAACTACATCACATCTCTTGTGCTACTGCATCCTCATGTTTTCCCATTTTGTCTCTTTCCCTTTTCTTTTATCAGGTTTTTCTGCAAGATGTCAATGTGAGCCTCCTTTTACCTTGTTGGAATGGACTATTCCTTGGCTCCTACAAAGCAAGAAGAATGCCCTATGGCCTCTGAGGACATTTCTATCTAATTTACACTAAAAACTGTTTTCTCAAGAATTCTATGCTTTATGGTCTCTCTACTTAATATTACAATCCCCTCTCTCCCCAGTATCTGCTTTTTCTCTCTTTTAGTTTCTCTAAGTCTCTAGTTGAATGCAATCATATTTCATTATCATACAATAAAAACACCTTATAGGCTTTAAACTGACACTTCCTAACCATTTACCTTACCTTATCTGCTTACCCTTAACCCTTACCTTATCTGTTTCCACCAAAACACACACACACTCACACACACACACACACACACACAGAGAGAGAGAGAGAGAGAGAGAGAGAGAGAGAGAGAGAGTGTTTTGTTTTTTGTTTTGTTTTGTTTTTAGTTTTCCACTACAGGCAGAACATTGCATTGGGGTTATGTTGAAAGAGACTTTTGCCAAGTGACTTTATTGCTGTATTCTCAGTACTCAAAATGGTGTGGGCACACAGCACTCAAAACCATGTGCTGTAGGAGTAATGAAGGGCAATAATTCTTTGAGAAGGCAAAGTTAAAATGGGAAGATACAATATTGGTGATTCTTAAGTTATAAGAAATAAGTCTGAGCTTCCAAGAACTCAAACAGGACCTTCTTATGGAAGGTGGGAATACACACTGATATCTGCCACTTTGAATGAACAGATACTCATTTAGACTTTTCCTAACTTGCCCCAACTAGCAGTGGTTGTCCTATAATGTAAATTTATTTTGGTATCATGATCCATAATAAAATTCTAGCATTTGCTTCAAACATATCTTATATTTTCAACTGTTCTTTTAATAAAATTGATAGACATTTTAAAATTTATCTACCATGTGCTTACCCAATCAATCTGTTATGTATATCTTTTCTATAAACAAAGTAAGAACTTATTATCTGGCTGAATTGCAGTGTTCTAGGTAAGAAGGTTATACTTGTGAATAGCTTCACTATATCTAGCTATTTCTTTAGGCAAACTATATGTCCTTATTTGGTAAAGAGCTAAAATTGCAATGAATTCATTAGCATGATATTTGCAATTTAAATTGATTACAAATTTAATGTATAAGCATATTTATATAATATATACATGTATTCATAAATCTCAACCCAGTTGTTTTTTTGTTTTAGTCATGATTACACAAAGTTTCCTAAGACTACAAATAACAAGAGGGTAGACAAGTATGCTCATCCAATTGTAGAGCATACATATTCAACAATAAGAGTTATAAACCATGGGTTGAGGCCTAGGTATATTAGAGCATACTTCAAACTTTTTGACTTATTTATAATTTACATACTTTCTGTGACTTTAATCTTAGTTATTCTTAATGTCTGCTCTCAGTCTGTTTTTGAATGGAAGACGATACTTGGCAACACTATAAACACGGTCCAGAGCTCTAAAGTCCTGCCTATTGATATACACTTTCTACTTTCGAATACAGATTTGGAGTCTTTAAAGATTCCTGTGTAGAAGCTGATAAATAAGTGCCATGGTTTATAAGAAGACCATAAAAGCACTGAAGAGAAATGAAACAAAGGTTCTGAGCCTTCCTTGTGCTCTGTAACACTGCTTCAAGGCAATGTTTATATTTTCAAAAGTACACTCTCATTTACTCTGGAAATTAAGAAATAAACTCTCCGTGTGATTGTCCCTGCTAAAACAACTTAGCCATCGACTGATTTACAACTGAGTCGTAATTGAAAAGTTATGGTTTTAACCATATCAGCGTATCTGTGGGCTCCTTAGAGAAATAGTTAAGGATTTATCTACAGATTTAGCATGTGATGTAAGGTAGGCTCAGAAAAGACAGAATTCTATAGACAGATTATGCCTTGTTTTTCTGCTTATTTTTCATAGGCTTATTTCATTTCTAATATATATTTTTATTCACTGGCTATAAAAAATATAAATTTTCATTATCACTAAATAAGAGGCTTTAGAATAGACGTAGAGACACATGCCTTTGATGTGACTGAGATTTTTAGTTTGGAAATTATTTATATGGAGATAGATCTTACTATCATGTTGAATAATTTTACTGAGTTCCTTCATTTATAGGGAAGTACACACTTAGATTCCTTCAGGCTCAGACAAAACAAATAAAGGGAACATCATCACAATAATGAAACTTGGGTAGCTCATAGTAAATTTATAGTCATCTGACTTATCAGCATGTTTATTATTACTGATTTAACATTACAAAATTTGACACATGGAAAAGAACTTTCAGATCCCAGCCAGGAAAATATTTTACATACATGGAAATAGTCTTGTTGGTCCTGCAAATATTTATGACAGACTCTAAATAGGCTGGGTCATCAACTCAGGCACATGGAAATAAATTTGACAACTGAAGCATAGGATAAGTTTGAGAAAACATAATAGAGTAGCAAACATTGGCTGCATTTTATCCAGAGAATTAGCGTTGAGGGCTCATGGTTGGAATCAGCAGTTTCAGTTGAATGTAAGCTTGAGTTCGGCTCCAAAGCTTATTGTTTAATGAACAGTAATGAACCTGAAGCAGAAGAGTCATGATAAAGACACAGACACTCAAAGACTCTCTAGCATGAGCTAAGTCAGATATGACATCACAGGAGAATAAAGGCATGCTCCAGATATCAAGAGGTGGGGATGCTAATCAAATCAGAAAAGGGCTGTGGAAGTAAGTGGCTTTAAGAGTAGGTAGACACGTGTGACGCTGGATACAGAGAGAGTGTCTTAGTTTTTGTTCTATTGCTATGATGAAACACCAAAACATAGATAGCTTTAACTGGGGGCTTACTTACAATTTCAGAGGGTTAGTCCATGCCCATCATGACAGGGCATGTGGTGTTTGACAGGCAGGTATGGCATGGCTCTGGAGCAGTAGCTTAAAAGTTTTCAGCTAATCCACAATTGCAAGCAAAGAGAATCAGGGATACTCATCCTGGAACCAGTGTCATAACTCCAATAATCCATGCCTCCTAGTCCTTCCCAAATTGTTGCACCAACTGGGGACCAAGCATTTAAATACATGAGCCTATGGGGCCATTCTCAAACCACCACAAAGAAACAAAAATGTCTCTCAAATAGTATCTTCAAAGACAGTTTGGGTGTCCGTGGAAAGAGAAATAAGAGTGTACTATCTTAGAACCCCAGGAGCTGAAGGGGTCTGCAACCCTAGAAGAGGAACAACAATATGAACTAACCAGAACCCCCAGAACTCGTGTCTCTAGCTCCACATGTAGCAGAAGATGACCAAGTCGGCCATCATTGGGAGGAGAGGCCCCCTGGTAATGCAATCTTTATATACCCCAATACAGGGGAACGCCAGGGCCAAGAAGTGGAAGTGGATGGGCAGGGGAACACGGCGGGGGGAGGGGGGAGGAAACTTTCGGGATAGCATTTAAAATGTAAATTAAGAAAATATCTAATAAAAAATATTTTAAAAAAAAAGAAATGAAGAGTGTACTATCTTAATTACATTGAAGTATTGAGACTCAATTTCAGTGTTCATTAATATCTGATCCAGTAACATGTTGAACTAAAATGTTGGTTACTGTTTACCTCAGAAAACACGGTTTTTCCTCTTTTTCCTATGGGATCCTGAAATGGACAGGGACTCCTGCTATGATTAAAGAATGAATTATTCATAAAAACGCATGCATACAAGATATTTTTCTTCAGGGATAAAATGCATTTGAAAAACTGTTTGCTGAAGGAAAAAGAGCCCTTACTCTGTTTTCCCTCTGAAGTGAGGCCTGGGGAGAAGGAAAGGCACTAGGGATACTAAAGTCTTTTCTGATAAGGAACATTTTCTATAGCTGAGCAATTATACTCACAGTCAAGGCATCCTTTGGCAATATGAGACAGTTTGCAGTGTTGCCACCAGGCAAGGAATGAGTTTTGGCATCATGTTGTACCAAATACTACTGCAACTGAGAGAGAATGAAGTGATTATTTCTCCATTAAAAAAGAAAGAAAGAAAGAAAGAAAGAAAGAAAGAAAGAAAGAAAGAAAGAAAGAAAGAAAGAAAGAAAGAAAGAAATAGTTGGCAAAAAAGAAAACCAGAGATAAACTGTTACACTTTCTAGTGTGGTTTTGATAGGTGGTAGATCAGTCCTCCCTAGGAGGCAAGTTGAGGGGCTAGGATGTAACACATAAGCTTTGGAATGCTTTGTCTCTGGTGGACTAATTGGCTCAAAATCATCATGATATCCACTCTCTGCAACGTATTTCTCTCTGAGCTTCAGTGAGAAGCATAGGACCTAAGTTGCTTTTCTAAAGCTATGCTCTACAATTGTATAGGAATCTAGAAAAGACAAGCATACATTTTCATACCTGTCTGTGTTAAGCAATACAGGTAGTGACTGAATTGAAGCAGAAACAGGTCAGGAAATGAGAACTATATTAGTCAAGATACTGAAATATCATACACACACACAAACAAACAAACACATATCAATGATTGGCAAATAAAAATATTTCTAATGCTACTACAGCAAAATTTGATCTTGCTAATTTCCAAATGCACCATTTATGATGAAATGCCCAAGCATGAGTTTTTAGAGCAGAGAGTGAAATGACTTGTATTATGAGTTTGAATTTCTATTAAGATATTTATTTAAAAGCCTTCATCAATTCACATCAAATGACAATTACATTAAAAACACCTCACTACAGTGGTAATAGTACTTCATAATGTAGATAATAAAATAGAAAGCAAATATAAATTTCATGTAGGAAACTTAACACAAATGCACTCGTTCTCTCCGTGTTTATGGTCTTCACATTCACAGTGACTGATTCACATATAGAAAATGCTTATATGATACTAACACATGGAAAATCAAATGTAAACTGAAAAAAGATACATTCTTGACTTTTTAAAATTCAGAGAAACTTTTCTAGAGATAAAATTTAGAAGGCAGGTGAATTCAGTTTTAATCCAACATTGGCACGTATTTTATTTGTGGAGTCACTGTGGGGTTTCAGATGGGTAGTGTGACTTCAGTACTGTCCTGGCTCAGTGTCACCAGCTCAGAGACTTATTTGTTAAGGCTTTAGCTTTTGCCATGCTGATGAATCAATGGAAGTCCACAGACTAACTGTATCACATGTCTTTAGAACTTGTTTAAGCTTTCCTCGAAAGCTAAAATAGGGAGTGTGCAAGGTTGCACTTGCAATTAGAAGGAAAAAGGGGGTTCCATGTAGCTTACATGAGCTTTAGTTTTCAATCATTCAACGCATCCTGATACTATAACTACTTTATTGTGTATTGTGTACTGTGTTTGTTTCCAAGACTTGTAACTTCTAGAACCTCAGAAGCCACTGAGAGATAAGCAACAAAGAGATAATAAGAAGACCCCAGAGAAAGGATAAAAGGATGTGATCTGAGGACAGGTGAGCTTGTGGCAGTAAGCAAGGGAC
Organism: Mus minutoides; assembly: GCA_902729485.2. NCBI lineage: Eukaryota > Metazoa > Chordata > Mammalia > Rodentia > Muridae > Mus > Mus minutoides. Next base: position 40,540 of record CACVCL010021219.1, read on the forward strand.
AGAAAGGGGCTTTGTAGGATAAAACAGTCCATATGAGATCAGTCCTAGGAACAAATGAGACTCTTGTAAAGTTTTACATAGAAGAGAGTGAGCTGTGTTTTAGAAACTGACTTCCCATAGAAGAGGGTGAGTCAAGACAGACACATCAATGAAAACTGGGTTAAGAAGGATGGAAAAGTCAGGACAAGGAGAGAGGGGAACTGCATGAATGGGACTTGTTGGGACAGAAGGACTTGAAGAGGCTGTTCCTGTTAAACTTGTAGCCCCAGGTGACCAGGAAGCCATTCACCCAGGTAAAGGAACTGGGGAGGATGAATGGAGGCTGTGCTACAGGTGGGTAAGTCTCACATTTCACTGAAGTCAAACAAATGCAAGAGCCAACAGGAGATCCTAGTCATCCTAGGATCATGAGTCTCTGTCACTTGTGACCCTTGCAATTTTATAGAGTTGTATTTTAACCATACATACTTTAGTTTATCTGTGACATATCTCAACATTGGTAACATAAACTTGTTGGTTATATTTTTTGTCCTTTTTTTTTTTTTTTGGTAAAACCTTGACTCAACTTCTTTCTATAGCTTCCATCCTATCAAAAGTATTCATTAAAAGGTAGACAGATAAAAGTTCCCTTACCTCAGACACTATTGCATAGGACAGCAAGAGTTTGCTGAAGGGACCCTGATATAACTGTCTCCTATGAGGCTATGCCAGTGCCTGGCAAATACAGAAGGGGATGCTTACAGTCATCTATATGACGGAACACAGGGCCCACAATGGAGAAGCTAGAGATAGAACCCCAGGAGCTGAAGGGGTCTGCAACCCTAGAAGAGGAACAACAATATGAACTAACTAGAACCCCGAGAGCTCGTGTCTCTATCTGCATATGTAGCAGAAGATGGCCTAGTTGGCCATCATTGGGAAGAGAGGCCCCTTGGTATTGCAATCTTTATATGCCCCAATACAGGGGAACACCAGGACCAAGAAGTAGGATTGGGTGGGCAGGGGAGCAGGGGAGTAGGGCGGGGGGAGGGTATAGGGAACTTTCAGGATAGCGTCTGAAATGTAAATTAAGAAAATATCTAATAAGAAATTGAAAAAAAAAGTTCTCTTACATCAAGGAGATTCTGAACAAAAGGTGGTTAAGCCAAGAAAATGGAAAACAGGTATTTCCAGTATTTCTTGTATCATCTTTTTTATAAAATGCTTGTTTATTTTGCTGGCAATGATTTCCCACAACAATGGAACAGTCATAATCAGATATAAATACAAACTGCTTATTAAGTGCAAATACACAAATACAGATGATTCTTGGATTAATCACTGCTGAAATTACCAGGCTTCTGAATTTTTTTTTTAAAATATGATACCAAAGCACAAAGTAAAAGTAGAGTAGACAGGACTGTATCAAATTTTAAAAATTTTATGCATTACAGGACACAATCAAGACAGGCATTTTTAGGACAGGAGAAAATAATTGCAAATATATTTCACAAGATAATATGTCTTAGTTAGGGTTTTACAGTTGTGAACAGACACCATGGCCAAGGCAACTCTTATAAGGACAACATTTAACTGGGACTGGTTTACAGGTTCAGAAATGCAGTCCATCTTACCAAGGTAGGAATTCTGTAGCATCCAGGAAGGTGTGGTACAAGAGGAGCTGATAATTCTATATCTTCATCTGAAATTTTCAAGAAGACTGGCTTCCAAGCAGCAAGGACAAAGGTGTTAAAGCCCACACCCACTGTGCCACAACAGCACTAACAAGGTCTCACCTACTAACAGTGCTACTCCCTTGGCCAAACACATATAAACCATCACATGCTAGTATTCAAAAGTTTGTGTATTTGTGTGTATGTGGGGAGAGAAAGGGGGATATTTATAAATATCTATACACAAATATAGGTATGAATTTATATATAGAGAGAGGTAGTTGCAGCATCAATATCTAAGTATAGATATGTGCATGTACATACCCAACACAACACAACAAGAAAATTCAACTATCCTAGCCAGGTATGGTATTGAATATCCTAAAGTCTATCACCTAGGAGAAAGAGGAGGGAGGATCTCTATGAGTTCAAGACCATCCTGGTATATACTGCAAGTTGAAGGTCAGACATAGCCAGACAATAAGGCTCTGTTTCAAAAAATAAAAGAAAACAAAATACAATAAAATATTTTAAAATATGATAAAAACAGACAAAAGTCTTAAGTAGACTTTTCTTCAGAAATGATAAAAATGGCCAAAAAGCAATTATACAAATACTTAATGCCACTAAACATCTGAAAAGTACAAATCAAAACATCAGGGAGATATCAATATCATTTCTATCTGATTTTGAGGTCATATATATATATATATAAAATATTTTAGGTCTATTATAATATATTATAAAATGATATGTGCTCTTTATAAAGCATGATAGAAGTTGTTCAAATATTTAAAATAGAATTATCACTTGATTCAGCAACACTTTAAAACACTGTCAACAAGGTCTCAAAGAGGTATTGTGAGTATTGTATGCACAGTAGTCACACACAGAAGTAACCCAGGCTTTCAGTGGCAGCAGAATGCAGAGACATGGCAGGTGCACACAGTACATGATACAGCCTTGGAAGGAAGTACCTCCCATCACATGCTTCAGTATAAATGAACCATCAAGACATAAATGTGTGAAATAAATCACAAAAATACAGATACTCTGTGATGCCCCACAAACAAGGCACCTAAAGTTAATCAAAGTCACATCAGGAGAAAGTACAGGGGATGAGGTGTGGGGTGAAGGGCCTTCTTATCCTTTGAAGGGTATAGCTCTATATGTACAAAGGAAAAGTTCCGGGATATGTTTTACTATAATGTAAACACTTGTACTACCACCGGAAAACATGTTAGTATGATTAAGTGGGCAAATTTCATGTTACATGGTCTTTTATGAAGAGTGGATCACATACTCTGCAAATCTTTTTTATAAAATCTCAGAATAAGTAAAGCTGTAGTGTTGAAAGACTAGGGGGGAAATGTGGTGGGAGTGGGGGTGGAATAGATAAGGTTAGCAGGATTTTTTTTTCCAGGATATGTGTGTGTGTGTGTGTGTGTGTGTGTGTGTGTGTGTGTGTGTGTGAGAGAGAGAGAGAGAGAGAGAGAGAGAGAGAGAGAATTCCAGTTACCTATTGACATCAGTTTTACAACTTATATGAATAGTGAGTATATTAAGAACCACAGGATGCTATGGTAATTTTTTAAAAGAACTTTAGATACTTAATGATTGACATAATGCTGTCATTTATACAGTCTCTGACGCACACTAGACTCTGAAGCGATTCCAAACCTTTCAAACAATGGGAAATATCACAAAGTCTCTCCTAAAGATATCTTAATTATTTTCTTTAAGCCATTTCTCTCGACTCCCTAGGAAGCTGCAGAAAACAGATGCAGCATTAATAATGTTATGCTGAGAACAATGGCATAATGCCAGAAAACTTCAATGATAAAAATATGAAATTCCCTTCCTGGAGACTTTGTATGCATTGCAAAAACAACTCTATGGATCTTTCAGCTTGAATAAGATGTTGTGACACCTTATCTCAGCATCTAAAATTAAAACTACATCTTCAATTTGCATTTAAAACTCAGTGTTTCATCTAGGTTAAGCTCAGATAAGGAGATAGTAGGAAGGCAATTAGCTACAAGAATACTTATTTCACAGTTGGTTCCTCCTCACACTTGAAAAAAAAAAGTCAAATAATTTGTATCTATCTTCCAATAAGATGATAACCATTTTGAAGGTATAGTTATACATTCATGATATTTTGAGCAGGAAAGGGAAACTAGCATTTTCACTAAGATGATGGCAAGCATTACAGCTCAATAAATATTTTATAATGATCATACTCGAGACAATTTCAAACTGTACTTTCTAACTCCATTGTCTGATTTATAATTCTATCCACAACATGTATTTTCTATTAATATTAAAAGTCAAGGATGTTAAGAGGCTTCTTACTGTATCAAAGGTTGTTATGTGTGTCAGCACAAAAGGGGTTTTGCATAGTGTGTCATGCTTTTCTGGGTGCAATCATCAGAGGATCAATGGAGAAAGAACCCAAAGCTTACACATGGCAGTCCAGGTGCAGAACTTACTATATATGCTTTATCACCTTGTTGGCACCCCTTGTCCAGTTTGCTTTCAATTTGCCTTTCTCTTTCTGACACTCCATATTCACTGACCACACAGGAAGAGGACTCCCTTGCCTTTAACCCTTTTTGCCATGGTCACTGTATTCTCTCACCAGCCTTCTACATGGCCCCAGCCGTCTAGCCAGGAACACAGGCTATAGATAAAAGTGGTCCGGGTAAGCAGACATAGCGGGACTATCCGGGCAAATAGACCAACAGAAGGAGCCTCAGAGGAAACACCCACCGAGCAGAAAGCAAAGTAGCAAAGGGTACCATTCTGAATTACCAAGTGGCTTGTTTTTCCACCTACTTAGCCATTCTTTTAGTCATCGTGAACAATGAAAGTGATGGGTAAGTTTGGGCTCTGATATAAAGTATCAGTCACATCCAAGTTACAGCTATTCTTAAACTGCCTGTGTTTGCTTATCTATTTTCAATTTCAAGGCAGCATCATTATTCTATTATTGAAGTCTGGATATGTCTCAGAAATAGGAAAAATCTAATAATTTCCTACATGTAGCACATTATCTTGAAAGGTAGGGAGACAATTTTCAGTGCAGCCTGGTCACCCTGGGTGTTCATTAAAGTCATCAGGCAGCATGGTGTGCCCTGATATTAATGGGATACAGTGTCAGCAGCTCTACAAAGCAACTGTGGATGCTGATTGTAATTGTGCATGGTAAAACACACAGGAAGCCCTAGATACTTTACTTATGTAGCAGGAAGAAGTTTCTAAAAGAGAGCTCCTGAAACACTGTATAGCTTCTAAAGGAAAGAAATGTCTCTTGTTCCGACTAGAAAATTTAATGCTGGAATACTCAGAGTTCAAAAATCAAGAAGTAGAAAGTCTCCCAAAAATAAACACTAAGGGTCAGTGAGATGGCACAGTGGGTGTAAGAGCTTACTGCCAAGACTGATGACCTGAGTTCAACCCCAACACCCACAGTTACTGCAAGCTGTCTTCTGTTTCCCACACATATGCTGGGACACACACACACACACACACACACACACACACACACACACACACCACATACACACATAAATACCACACATACACACACACACATACCACACACAGAACACATATACATATAGAGAAACACAGACATACCCCCCCACACACACCACACATACAAAAGCAGACACACAGACACACAAGCAGACACACACACACATACACACACATACTAAAAGGCTCCTGCTCAGAACATTGAGAGCATCATACTACATGCAACGAACCTGGGGTAAGACAAAAATTCATAGTGCATTTTCTATAGAGAATATATCATATTTGAAGCATCATAAAGTCCATGTCTTCTTTAAGACTATCATGTGTTATGACTATTTCTATTCATTTATTACTCCTATCTGAACAGGCTCCAAAGATGGATAATATGGTTCCACATTTGTATATAAACAAATTAAGTTTCAGGTATAATAATCTGTCTTACATCACACAGCTACTAAACAATACACCAAAGATTTAAAGAGATAAACCAAAATTTAAACCACATACTTGGCTATAATAAGTAGTTTACTGCCTCTTGCCAATAAACAGTATGGCGATTTTAATGCATCAAAAATTTTAAATCAATATGATCTCACAATGATATTTTGTTTAATGCTATGCCTACTTACATATGTAATGGTTTAGTCTTTCTAACAAATTTGTTGGTTAATTATGACAAATTGTGAACTGGGTTAGCTCGCTAATTATATGTAATGAACAACATGTTCACCCAGTGAGAGAATCTACTGCCTTAGTGCTGTGTAGACATTACCACTCTTTGAAAGCTGAGACCAATGTGTTGGCATTCTGAGCACCTAGCAGCTAGGTCCAAGCCTAATATAAACACTCAGTAAATGTGCTGAGGGAAGATAAAGGGTAAATAAATCAACGGAGTGAAGGAAACGTCTAGTGGAGGAGAGCAGGAGAGTGCTGAGGAGAGAGGAGGGTGGGGCATGCTGCTAGCTCTCTGCTGTGGTTGCTCTGGGGCGCTCTAGTCTATGAAACTACATGCAGGACCAGGGTCCCTCTGCTTGCTTGAGTTCAGGCAGCGGGGCAAGGGCAGGAAGAGTAAAAGAGAAAGTCAGAAATGAGAAAAGGCCTCAGCAGGGAAGCTGCTGCGGCTAAGTCACACCCCATCCTCAGGGGAGCTCAGGCAGGAGTGCCGCGTGCAGGAAGGGGATAGAGGAGGAGGCAGGCAGCAAGGGGGTCTCCACCTATCTTTCAAAGAACCAAGAAGTCAAACTGAGAGAAAAAAGGATTTAGCCTTCACTTCCACGGGTCTTCTGTCTCTCTTTGAACATGACTTTAGAAAAGAAAAGGCAAGGTTGAAAAGGAGCACAAAAGAAAGTCAGATGCATGCCTACAGAGTTAAAGCACTCTGGAAGAGGTGGTGCAAATCAGTCAGTGCGAGTGGTAAGGCCTACTCCGCTGGGGCTTCCGGAAGCTGGTCTGCTGACACTGCTAATTGTCCCCAGGACAGTACTGAACGAAATTTAATGACGCATCTTCCTCCTGAATGCCTGATTCATACTTGCACCTTCCTTCTGGAATTCTGCCATTTGTCCCATCACAACCACAATGCCATCCTTCACATACCACATACCTGAGCACTGGAATGCTGCAACACCAGTTAACATTGGCATACTCTGGTCACCTCCTCCACAGACATTTATCACATGCTCATCGTGGGCCAGACTGACATATGCTAATGAAAATACAGATCCAAGTGTCTAGAGGAATGGAGCTTCCACTCCACTATAGCGTATTACATATCAAATTCTAATTGTTATACTGCATAGTGCATATTTGATAAGCCTCTTATTGGACTTATTGTAATAAGCAGGCATTGTGTTGTTTGCATCTCTGAGTTCTCATCTCACCTAAGCAGTGCACTAGTTTTAAAACACAGAGAGAGGTGTAGGGGTTGGGGGGGAGGCAGAAGGAGAGGGAGAGAGAGACACATAGACACAGTACAGGAAATCTATAGTTTCACAAAGTACTAGAATATGCTGCATTTTCAGAAAATTATTTCACCTTTGAATTTGGCCCACATTTTCCTATTTAAACAATATATTCTAGAGATGAGAATGTGGGAAAATGCATAACTCGGGCAGAGGAAAAAATTCAGTGTTTGTTTCTAATGTAGTAAACATGACACAATAAGAACTTTAAAGCAATATTATGAGACTTCCATTTTACATAGAGATGTTTGTAAAAGAAATCTAGAGAGGCAGAAAACATTCTGAGAACAGTAGCTGGACAAGTTCACTTTAATTTCCCTGGGAAACTAAGGAAGTGCCCACAAGGTGGTTCTTAAGCTTCTGCTCATATGGAAATCTAGTATCAATTTTTTTTTAACTTCAATTGATGAAGCAATTCCTCATGTGACTTTAACTTCCCAAACACTCATGTACTGTGGTGAAAACCAGGTTATGATCATTAGCTTATCTGTAATCATACAACTCTGAATGCTACTGGTCATTAAGGACAGGGTACCAATCATGTACTGTCATTTAAACCAGGGAACAACAAAAAGATTATTTCAATTATATATCAGTACCTTCTTCAGGAGAGATGAAGTCATTTCCATGAGCCAACCTACTATTCCTTTCTCTCTTTTTTTTTCTGCTTTTAATTTCCTCTTTCATTTAGCAAATATTTATTTTTATAAGCCTCAAAAATTGCATCTGAAGGCAGACAAGATATAAATAATAAATATTCTTTATAATTTGATTCCATATTCATTGCAATCCATTGACAACATTCCTTAAATAGAATGATCTGTGACAAGCATCATGCTAGCATCCTTTCCAAGTACTCTGAAACTGGATAGGTTTAGCCATCAATCCAGCCTGAAGCTGGAGCCATTTCAAATACCATTTCATGTCTATCTAGGTTGGGTCGGTCATGAGCTTGGATGTGAAAATCCCTAAGCAGACAAGGGTGCTGTGAGTAGAGACAAGATGGGGCAAGAGCACCACACAGTTCTCTAGACACAATCTCAGGAGAGTCCTCCACTGGCCCAGTAAAGCCAACAGGACAAACGTCTAGGGTTTCAAGTGATTCCACCGTATTGCAACACATCATGCTGCAAGTTATTTCTCAAAATCCGTTAATTTTTTTTTAAACCTGGAAGCAAGAAAATGAGTAAGGTGATCTCCATAAATACAGGGAAGGGGAAGGGCATGGCTTTTTAAAGCCCACCCTTTAGGCATTGTGAGAAAGGTGGCTCCTGTAAGCCTCTGTGAAGAGCTGCTGCTAGGAGGATAATATGTAACGCTCCTTGCAAGCTCTGGACTGGAAGAAAAAAAGTACTTAGAATACCTTGACCTGCCCCTACTAACAATCTTAAAACTCTTCTATACCTTACAGCATCATAGCTAAAGGGGCCGGGTCACTGCTCCAGGCTGTACCTGCTTACCCTAACTTGCCAGATGACAGACCTTGCATATCCTCTTTTAAAAAAATTCTAGATCTCTGTTCTGAAATAAATTTCACTCATTTTTCATGCTGACCTTTCTTTCTATTAATGAGACAATGTTACAAAATTGAAGGAGAGAGACAGCAAATACCTAAAAGAGCAAATACAGCTAAAACCATCCTTCTTCTGAACTGTGGGCTAGGCATGACACAGGCATGACACAGGCATGACACAGGCATGACAAAGGCATCTACACAGCTCTGTACGAACTGTCATGCTCTCCGGAGCACAGCCACAAACACTACTGGTGGGGCTAGGTGGGCACACTAGACGGTGTGAGCATGCCACTGTGGGCCTGAGGAGTCCGTGTATAAGGCGGAGTCTGGGAAGCTTCCACGGCTCCCTACAACACTTCTTCCCACCACACCTCCCACCCCAATTCCCACAGCATCTCCCTCCACACCACCCTGAAGGCAAGCTGCATGGCTCCCTTAGCAGTACAATATCCTAAGGGCTTGTTAAAAGCAAGTTTTGACTTCACAGCATCTTCGGTTTCATCGATGGCATCATTTCCTTGTCAAAGTGATATTTCTATATTCGGGTGCTGCAGTAATAAGAAAGACATCAGCATACCGTTGTGCCTCATAACTGTTGCTTCTTTATTTGAAAATGCAAATTTAAAATTTTATTCAATGATGAGACCTTTTGCAACCCACAGATGCTGGAGAAGGAATGCGGAGAGAGCCATGAGAGTGTGTAGAATTCATGCCTAATCAAAGTTTAAAGAGGGCCAATGATCACAGAGGGTTTAATAATTTCAAGAGGTGGATGAGGACATAGACAACTGTGGTTTCATGATGCAAGTTAAGAGGAAAATAGAATCTGTAGACAGATACTCCAAACACAAAAAGAAGAGATACAAAAATAATAATCATGACAGTTCTACTTCTAAACCATGAGCCAATCATTGATTATAGGGGAGAATGGGGGGAGTCACGGGTTGTACTAAAGCAAAGTAAAATTTTAGGTCAACATTATACTAGGTCATCCATACTGGATAAAATATATTATTAATCTAGCCTTGGTATATGATGAATGCTATAGATTTAAAGTGTATAGCTGGCTATGTACAAGAGAGAGAATCCACATGTATGTATAGCACATGTATATAAGTGATTATATGCATATATGTGCCTGTGAACACCAGATGTTTTCATCTAATATCCTCCTCAGTCACTCTCCACCTTACCTTTCATATATTTAATGTGTATGATTGTTTTGCCTGTATGTATGCCTATGCTCCATATACATGTTTAGAGGGCTATGAGACTATGTAAAGTCACATGCCTCTAGAGATCACTGCTTAATCAAAGTTTAGAGGAAACCAGAAAGTTCTAATTCCAAGAAACTGGAGTTATAAATAGTTGTTAGTCACCATGTGGAGTCTGGGAAGGGAACATGGCCTTTTGGAAAATCAACCAGTATACTTTTGAGACAGGGTCTCTCATTGAACTAGGCACTCACAAATCAGCTAGACTGACTAGCAGTGTGTCTCCACCCACTCCCTTTCCAGTGCTAAGATTACAGATACTCAGAACAATGTCCATCATGACTTAGGTGCTGGAATCTCAATGTGGGTCCTCAGGCTTGCAGGGCACACACTTAACGCACTGAGCCATCTCCTCCACCCTGGTTCCTGTCTAGCATATGTATACTCTTGTAAAGGTGCTGCTGTGAAGATGACCAAAGCAAAACATGGGTATTATTTTCCTGATGTCCTAAAATCCCTTTGTTACCAAGATCTAGAAGGCATTTCCTACAGTTTTCTATAAACAGAATAATACAGAGTAGATGACAGAATGATGACCACCAAAAGACATGCCTAAATTCTAAGTTTTGGAACCTAGGTATAGCACTTAGCTTGGAAAAGGGCTGTTTTTTAGATAAAGGCTCTTGAGATAAGCATATTATCATTAAAGATCTAAATGTGCCCTAAGCCTGTGTCCATACAAGTAGTCCTAAAGAGTGTTTGTATTAAAAGTAAGACACGGAGAAGGAACTAGTGGGAGGCCAGGCAAAGATGAATTCACAGCACAGAACACTGCTGAAACGAGGCAAGGAATAGCAATGGCCACCAGATGTGGCCAAAGAACACAACCAACTCTTGCCCAGAGCTTCTATAAATAGACAGCATACCAAACTGTGCAGGAACTAAAAGCTAATCTTTCAAGACACTAAGTTTGTAGTTTGTTTGTTTTTTAGGACCGCCACAGAAAACTAATATATAAACATTTTTTTCCTGAAAAGACACTCACAATGACATTCAACTGAGTGTCTTTAACATCACTGATACTTTCTCCAATGCCAGCACAATAATTTAACTCAACAAAATTATTTTGAGATTCATCCTGGCTGAAGTTTATGCCTTGTTTATTACTGGGTATTAGGATTTCATGTCTTTTGGTGGTTGCGGAGTTGGGGAGAAACAGGGTCTTTTCAATTAGTCCTGGCAAGTAGTACTATTTCAATAGGTAGATATATTAGAGGGTGTTAATTCACCTACAATTGGTGAACATTTAAATGCCTTCTAGTTTGAGACATTCTGAATCAAGTCACTACAAATATAATAATATGCTTACATTTACTTATGTATCTACTTGTGAAATGGCTGACTCATAAAGTAGAGGTGTTTTTATCTAAGGAACTATTTTTCATTCCTAGCAACAATATTTCAGATTTTAAAGATCAATGCAAAACAATTGTTATAACGAACCTGAGGGGGATTCTGGCAGCACATGCCCTGTTCCCTTGCCTGACCTCAGCCTTGATGTTCATATCAACTTCTGAATGCCATCACCCCATCCACCCAGGGCCAGCAAACTACAGCATGAGGCTGTCAACTTCTCTGAACAGCAGCATTTTTACTGTAGCTACAAGCAATTTTCTTCTTATAGAAATACAATGGTTTAATTGTGAAAAGAAAAGACATTTTCATACCATCATTATTCAGCATCTAAATATCAAATTAGCATATGTGGGGATTATATTAAGATGTCTGGTTTTACAAACAGCTGTTTAAGTTGCTGACTTGGGGTGCATTAAACAGGATTCCAGCCGTTTCTACAACAGCCAACAATCCCCTGCTGCCCTTTGTGCTGTGTGGGTATGTGCCCAGGGTGCTTCAGCAGCGCTGTCAGGCAATTTTCATTTTTTTAAATATAAAATAAACATGTTTATGTATCTTACTGTATGTGAGTTTGCTGTCATCTGTAATAAGTGGTCAAATTATATCTTATGCTGAAGAACTGTTTTAAAATAGGTATATTTATGACTTGCGGTCAGTGAACATTTCAAGTGTATACTTCTCCTACGTGGAGTTTCTGGCAAGTGGAAAGTTTTAAGCTGCCGTGATCTACAAAATGAAAAGCTGTGAAGGCACCGCAAACGACACACAAACAACCCACAATCAGGCGACAGCTGTCATCCAACTGTCCACTAGGGCTTACAAATGGAAAGTGACAACCACAGGGAACGCTGGAGGGCCCTGTTTTCTGCTGTGTCACTGTAGCCCGTCGGTCTACTGCTCAAGACCAACAAAGAATTTACTAGAAATGTCGGTAATTAGCTGTGTGAATAGATTGCTAGACAGCTATGTGAATTTAAAACTATGTCATTTAAACTATGTCAGTACTCACACTACTATCTAGTCAGCCTGTGGGGTTAGGTGTCTGTGTGGGTCATGGCACACTCTCAAAGGTCAGTGGAAAACCTGCCAAAGTCAGTTCTTAACTGTTGGCCCCTGGGATTGAACTTGGGTCATGAAGCTTGGTTGCCAGTGCAATTACCTAATGGGCCACCTTAGGGTCTGAGTCTCTCTGAATCTCTCTGAGTCTCTTTGAGTCTCTCTGAGTCTCTCTGAGTCTCTCTGAGTCTCTTTTTTCTCCTTAAAGTTGAATCATCCCGTAAGTGCTGGGCATGGCTGTGGAACAAATCCCCTGGGCACTGAGCACTGTTAAATGTTCTTATTTCCCTAGAAGGCCATTCAGTAACACTTTCCTCTTACACCCATAAAAATTAGGAAAACTGTAAAACCAGAACAACTGCTTTGGTACCATTGTCACAGAGGTTTCAAAGCTGCAATCTGTTTTTTTCAAAAGTACAATTTAACAAGACTATGTCTTTCACAACTAAAATCATTGTACAATTTTACCTTAACTCAACCACCTGAATCAAAGAAGTTCCTATCCCAAGTAGTTAGAAGTTAATGATTGCTTTTTGCTTCCTATCAAAGCTGGCAGCTCCAAGGTGATGTGTGTCACACACACACACACACACACACACACACACACACACACACACACACACACATACAATGTTCCCCGTTTAATCCTTGACACAGTTTCCCTTTTCTTCTCTTTATTATCAGGGAGAGTGATGCTGACATGAGGCTCTAACTGTTTGTCCCCACTCACCACCATGAATGTCTAACAGAGGGAAAGCCCCCTAGTTTCTGAGATGCCTGGGCTTCTCACAGGCTCTCCCTGTGCCAATTACCAGAGATGTTCATTTACATATAAATAGCTCAGAATTCCACCACAAATGGGCTTGAAACAGGGAATCAAGTCCTTCAGAAAAACAAGGATTAGGTGCATTTCAATTTAATTTTAAGGTGTTTGCAACAAGCATTGATTCAAGTAAATAAAAGAAAAGGAGTCAATTTATATTATAGAAAGCAACATCTTTTTAAATTACTGAAATTATCCCCATACTGCTCTTGAAGATTCAGTCAGGATTTCTGTTTGGATTATGTAGGGAGGAGCCTCTGCGGGCAGGGCAGCCCAGTCCCTGGGCTGGAAAGTTCTAGGTTGGGCACAGGCTTTGCCAGGTAGGTATTAAGGGATACAGGGAGAACCTGTAGGCCTGTTTGGAATGTAAAATATGCACCTCGGTGCTTAGTCCAGGAGTCTGAAACCAGTTTCTTTTAGCATACTGCTACTAGTTTGTCAGGAAAAAAGGTTTGATGTTACTTATATAGAGTTTTGGTATGATGTTTGAAATATGTGTGTGTGTGTGTGTGTGTGTGTGTATATATATATATATATATATATATATATATATATATATACACATACATTCATACACCCTCACACACACCTAGCTAGGGCCTTTTAAAAGTCATAAATAAAACAAGGAATGGTTTTGTACCATCACTTACTCTTATCTTGAGTATAATGTACTTAAAATTCTTTTTTTTTTGTCTCGAACTCAAGGTCATTATAAGCTGAGTGTAACATTAGTGTCTCTAACAGCTAAACTCCTCACAAGGTCTCCATTTCATCTTTTGTTCTATAGCTCTTACTGAACCATTTCAGCTTCCACTGCTGTTCCTCCATTAGATTTGACAGAACACATAAACAAGTCTACGGCAGACAACAAACTGGTGGACAGGACCAGGGAGGACTGTGATATACATAGAGTAAAGAAATTCATATTGGCGGTATTTTATATTTTACAAACTATGCCTCAAGTGTTTTCTCTTTGTAAATATCATCACTCATTTGGAATTTCCCAGATTGAAAAAAAATTCTTAAAAATTGGAATTTTACGGAGTGGAAGAAAAGGAAAGGAAGCAGAGAAGAATAAAGAAGTGGAGAGGGGGGAAAAGGAGAAGGTCCGGAGGGCAGGGGTGGGAGAGGAGCAAAAGGAAGAGAGGAGAAGAAAAAGCCAGACCATGGGATTCTGTGAGTAAAGTCTCCTCTGTGGTGGCACAGTGAGGAGTTATCAAGCTTGTTTGTAGAAAATAATATGTCTTTGCTTTGTGGATTAAGATCCCTTTCTACTTGGAGCTTGCTCTGCTGCATAGAAGGCAAACTTAGGATAGGTTTGTCCTTTGAGCTCACATTGTCCCGTTTTAAGTAGATTAAGTGCACGTATGCCAAACACAGTGTGAGTGCTGATCTTCAAATACTTACTTCTCCAGTGGAGCTTTCTTTGAACTCTACCACATTTGCTCTCTATATTTCTCATTGGCCTCTATGCTAAATAAATCAATAAATCAGATTTTACAATCAAAAAATAAAAGTCTTCATGTTGGCTACTAGATTTTAATGCACTTACTAACTTTCATTCTAAGCAAACATCACAGCAAAGACAATGGTGAGTTCTGTGTCTGTGCATGGATCGGAGTGTGAACATGACAATGCTTAGATGTAGTGCATGCCAAACTAGCACAGTGTGCCCTTCTCTGTCACCTCACCTCCCTCTCACAGTATGACCAGCAACTTACTGTGCCAGAAGAAGCTTGCTGTTTTTGGCTAAGTTGGCTCTTGGGAGCCTGGCTCTGGTCCCCAGTGCTGGGTTACAGACACACATAGGCATGACTAGCTAGCAATGTGAACTCAGGTCCTCATGTTTACAAAGCAAGCATTGTTACCCAGGGAGCCATCTATCCAGTTGCTGATGAAGTTTTTATGCAGTATAAAAACAATCATTGACTGCTATGGAGTGATATAATGATCTGGGAAACTACTTGGTATTAAATAGGTCACAAAAGGAGACGCTGAGAAAACACCACAACCACCCTCTTCAGTATGGGCTTCCTTATTTGAGAAGGAGAAACCCTGAAGAACACTAATGTTGCCAAAATACTAAGTTTCTATTTGGTATTCCCTGATTTGTTTTGTTAAGGAAGCTTACATATTAAAGAGAAATAAACGGCATGTTTTGCGTTTAGAATAGGCAAAAAAAAATGAGCAGAGATGTAAAAATAAAACTGTAATATAAGAGTATTCTTTAGATGTCATTGGAGTCTATAGCTTCTTCTTAGAGAAATCTGCAGTGGGACTAGTTGGTTATGATATACCGTTCATTAAAACAATAATATCCCCATATGTAATACCCACCTCTGGGAAAAGATAACTATTTAAAAGATACCAGGAAATAATTTCAGGCCCAAGTATTTTAGAGTATGGAAATTTGCTTTCCCTAAACTGTTGTAGTTGGCAATCTATTGTGATGGCTATGCGATTCATGATTTCTCAGGATGTTTAAACCCATGACTTTGATTTAGATCAGTACTCTAATCAATGTCTAGTAATGGTACTGACTTCATAATGTTCAAGAGATGGGTTCCAGGAAGGTCATGCAGAGAATAACAGCAGGGAGGGGATCTGGCATCTGCTCCCTGCTAGCTGGGAGCCTGAGATGAGAGGAAGGTGCCTGTGGTTGGCTCTAAAGAGCAGTGAAGTCCTCACAGTAGCTCTCTCCAACAGACAGGAAAAGGTCAAGGGACTTATTTACATCAGGCTAATCATCATTCACTCACAGAACACAGGCCCCTCTCGCCCTCTCTTAGCCAGGCAGGAATTAATTCCTTTCTGCTATGAGTTTTGTCTTAGGAACCACACACACATATATATATATAAAGTTATCTATATGCATCAGAAAACCAAGCAGCCTGAATGGTCCTATCAATGTCTAGTCTGCCACAAATGATCAAAGAGCATTAAAAAAAAATGGGTCAGGAAACAAAAGCCAGGGGTAAATTTTAGGTCTTCAACTCTGGAAGAAGGTAAAATGTCACTTATATTAAGAATATAAGTATTGATGATATTTGAACTTCCTGCCCATCGCTTATCACTCTAGTTACAATTTTAACCACTACAAATCAGTGTCACATTTCTGAAAGAGAGAACATGATATTCTTGATTTAAAAACCAAAAACCAAAAGCCTCACTGTTAATCAAACATAAGAACTTTACAAATTATTGACAGCATAAGTGCTTTCTGGCAGGATTTCAGGCTGATACAGTGGCATTGTAAAGAGGGAATAGAAGAGCAGACACTTTCAGAGTGACAGACTCAGAAGCCACACACAGCCCCAAACTCCCAGGTTACCAGAAGTGCATGCCCAAATCCACACTTCCTTCCACAAAGCTGAACTCTAACTAATTCCAGCTAATTACTTAAGAAGGAAGCCTGGCTCCTGCCTCTGGGGAGAATCAACCTCAGTAGTCAAATGGTTCAGAGGATGAGCAAAAAGAAGGATCAGGGCTCAGGACCGGAATTACTGCATCTGATCACCAATGCAGAATTAGATCTCGGAGTCTCTTTCTATGTTCTCTCTACCTTCTTTTTTGATTTTTTTATTAGATATTTTCTTAATTTACATTTCAAATGCTATTCCGAAAGTCCCCTCCCCCCTCCCTGCACCCCTGCCCACCCACTCCCACTTATTGGCCCTGGCGTTCCCCTGTATTGGGGCATATAAAGATTGCAGTACCAAGGGGCCTCTCTTCCCAATGATGACTGACTAGGCCATCTTCTGCTACATATGGAGCTAGAGACACGAGTTCTGGGGGTTCTGGTTAGTTCATATTGTTGATTCTCTTCTAGGGTTGCAGACCCCTTCAGCTCCTGGGGTTCTATCTCTAGCTTCTCCATTGTGGGCCCTGTGTTCCCTCTTATAGATGATTATGAGCATCCACTTCTGTACGAGAGAGCTGTATCAGGGTCCCTTAAGTAGGCACTAGCTGTCCTATGCCATAGTGTCTGAGTTTAATGACTGATTATGGGATGGATCCCCCCTGGTGAGGTAGTCTCTGTATGGTCCATCCTTTCATCTTATTTCTAAACTTTGTCTCTGTAACTCCTTTCACGGTTATTTTGTTTCCTAGTCACAGGAGGAATGAAATATCCACGCGCTGGTCTTCCTTCTTGATTTTCTTGTGTTTTGCAAATTGTATCTTGGGTATTCTAAGTTTCTGGGCTAATATCCATTTATCAGTGAGTGCATATCCAATGACTTCTTTTGTGATTGGGTTACCTCACTAAGGATTATATCCTCCAGATACATCCATTTGCCCAAGAATTTCATAAATTCATTTTTTAAATAGCAGAATAGTACTCCATTGTGTAAATGTACCACATTTTCTGTATCCATCCCTCTGTTGAGGGACATCTGGGTTCTTTCCAGCTTTTGGCTATTATAAATAAGGCTGCTATGAACATAGTGGAACATGTGTCCTTTTTACCGTAAATAAGCATTTCTAAAGCTAGGAAGAAACCAACACAACAGACACATAACTCTAAATAAAAATATAGACGATATGAAGTCGTAGCTAATCATAGAAGGCATAATAGGTGAGGTTACATGGTTAAAATGAAGCCTTGAATGACAGAAAAAAATAATACAATAATAAGAGGTGACAGCTTTTACTATGTGAAAGTAGTCAAACACAAGTGGTCACGCAGCCAAAGTTCTTGCCTCATAGCATACATGGTGAGAGTACTGCTGACAGTAAGAATTTTGGGAATTATGGGTACACATTATGATGAGGCACTGAAAATTACTGACTCTCCTTCTTATCAGCAAAAGGGAAGTCAGAATTTTATATTTATTATATGACATAGTATATATTATATATAAACACTATATGTCACATATACATAGGATATACATACATTGTCACCCAAAACCTTGTAACTATTTGCATCTCTCAACATAGCAAAGCTCTTAACCCATCTTACCTGGAATTGCCTGATTTGCAAAGAGCTGATTATTCCAGCTAGCTGTTTTTCTGGCCTCAATTTCCCAATTAGGAAAAGAGAATGGTAACAGTTTACTAATTAAGATTACTGTGAAGGTCAGTGAGCTAATAACCATAAAGTGCTTAAGTCAGAGCCTAGCACACAGGAATTTTGGAACTTTCATTCATTATAATGACTTGCTTTCATTATAGATACTTCTATTATTATTCCCACTGTTCTACTAATTTCAATTTTAAAAATAGAGAATTTTAAACAAGAAAATCCTAGAACAAATACAAGAAACAAAGTTTTAGATGCCGCTGATTATAAGTATATTTCATTAAGGTCAAGGTTGGCTTTTACAGAGACCTTCCTCTTCATGAAGTAGGCAAACTGACCTGGAAAGCACACTGAGCTGCATTCTTGTTCAGCTCTAAGACTGTCAACCTGTTAGCCTCAGATGAGTTTCCTCTGTGGGCTTCAGCATACTTACCCCTAACCTAAAGAATTTGCATTTTAGGACCACTAACACTTTTAAAACTTATAATACTCTAACCTAATAAATTCTTTAGTGATTTCTGATGTATCTATAGACAGGAAGCATTTGGAGTTTTGACACTAAATTTGGTGTCAGGTTTGCTTTGTGGTGAAGAGACTTGCCTCCAAGCCTGACAACCTAAATTCAGGCTCCAGAACCAACATGGCAGACTGCATAAGTGTGCTCCTGACCTCCACCTATGCGCCACCAGGGACATGCACACTCACAAATATATACACACGCAATGGGTAAGATGTTAAAACAATCTTTAAAGTTTATCCCTGGACGCTAAACTTACTAACAGGCATGAGGGCCCACAAGGGCAGACTTTATCCTCTCTTTTGCTCATGCAGAAGCTTCACAATTGAGGGGGGGGGGGCTGTGTGCAATAAGTAAATAGGAAAGCATTAGTAAAGCCATAACGCTCCCAGAAGCAATCAGGAATTCTATGGATGTTACACATTTTTAAAATACTACTACTTGATTAAAAAGCTGTTCAGTTTCATCATGTATTTTTGTAAAGAGCCATCTATCTTTATTTATTTATTTATTTATTTATTTATTTATATTTACAAGCCTGATGACTTTCATTTCTGCAGCTTCAGCTGAGTTGGTGGTAAAAGACTGCACATGCTCAGAATTGGTGCTGTTTGTGTTCCTAATGAATTCATTCAGTTTCAAAACCTAACTGTGACATCAGAACTTATCACCATGAGAGTTTTGCAATTAACAGGAATGATTTTTATTTATTAATGTTTTCAAGTGATTTGTTTTTCAACAGAGTAAGTATGCACATGTACTAAATGTCAAGGATCAATAATGAGGAGCCAGCATAGCTGAACAGATATCTTGCTTTTAGCTAGTAATACCGCTGTATTGGATCATTCAGACTGAAAATAAAAATTTTACAAGGAAAAATTTAATTAACATTCTGTCATTATTACCCTGTTCTGCTATAAGCTGGCTTTCTCCATAAAGCTGTTAGGTGCTTCAATATTTAAAAGCTTAACATGCCCTTAAACTAACATACACAGTAGGGTACATTAATCTGATGATTTATATTTTCAGGTTTACAGGGGTCCAAAAGTTTTCAAGGCAGCTGTAAAGACATACTCTTTCTGATGTGGGAGATTTCACAAACTCTGAAATTCCACAAACGTGATTGATTATACAGTCAGAGGAAAAGGGGGGGGGGAGCCCAGTATAAGAGATTCATGGGACATTAGTGAATCCAAGAGTAGAAGTTACTGATTTCATGAGTGGGACATGTATGGCTTCAAAGTCCACTTCCACAAACTTAGTAACATATTTTCTGTATCAGGTCAAATAATAGCAAACTAAGGCTGCTCTGTAGTAAGTCCTATCTATAGCTCATTGTGAGAAGAGGGGGCCATTTTAATATCTGGGTCTATTCTTACCTAGCAAGGTAGCTGATGGAACAGTGAAATAACATTTACAATACAAACAAGCCCAGTTGTCTTTGCTTCAGGGCCGGGAGTTATTATTCAACTATTTACTTTCTGGGTTTGCTCATCTATTGAGATTTACATAATAGAATATTGGCCTTTTCAAATATCAGACAAGAAGGCCAACTTTACTAAAACAGTTTAAGGCAATTAATTAAATGGAATTTTAAATTATCTACTAAAAGGGTAATGAAAAGTTAGAAGCTACTTAGATGGAGAAAACACAAACAATATGGGATGTAAGGGTCTACATATCTACTTCCGGATGACAGGTTAAAGATGCTGCTTTGTGAAGAAATGAAAGGACTATGGTGGTGGCATCAGACTATATTCTTTCCTTGCTTCTATGCATATAATGTATCTATCAAAAAAGAAAAAAACAAAACAAAACACCACCACCACCACCACCACAACTCTCTCCCATTGGATTGCACGGGACTGTTAAAGAGTGGGAATATCTCAATAATACCTATACTAGCAATGAGGAGCTTTGATTCAAAGTTAAAACGTGTTATCATCAATGAATAAGGTATGGTGGCATCTGGTAAAAGAAGAGCCTGGCTCTATCTAAAAACACGTACAGGATGTAGAGCAAAACAATTCTTACTTTATTTTATGAAAGCAAAATGTTACTCCAGTTTCTGGGGAGCGAGGGTGACAGGGTAGGTAGCCAGGTGGATGGGGGGCTTGTGAACACTTCTCTCCTGATAGGAGGCAGTAAAAGGGAGATAGGCTGAGGTACCCAGACTTGCCCTTTTTACCTGCTACAGAGCTGTCTTCCTGATCAGGGGAGGTAGGCCCAGATCCTAGCTAGGGTAGCTAGCTCCATGAAACTACTTATGGTCCAGATCATTGTACTCTGAGCATTCACACTACTTTAGTGCCAGCATCCCACAAAAAAGGTAGGAGGAGTTCTTTTATGTTTGGTGAAAGGAAACCTGGACCACCAACCCATAATGAGAGTGAGACTCCAACATATATTTTTTTCTAACATCCAGCGCTTCTGGTACTCAATGAAAGCAGAATAAACATCAAGAGAACATATTAAAATGCTATTGAAGATTAAGAAATTTGTGGAGTAGGTTGCTACGAACCTTCTCAAAGTATAAATCACAGTTAAAAATCAAACTTGCTGGGATAGTTCTTACCAACATTATGGTTTTTCCTTATGGCCTAACAGAGATTACAAAATACAGAGCTCAGAACCCTAGAAGTCCATGTTAAAATTCATGATTAAAAGGTTTTCTTTCCTTCTAGATGTGACTTATCTCTCAAACTGATAATTTGCTATATAGCATCATGAAGACAGCCTTGACCTTGAATCTCATAGTTTCATTTATTTCTTTTATTTTGAGCTTATAATATCTTTTCTCCCTTCCCTGTCCTTCCTTCAAATGCTCCCATACACTCCTTGCTCTTTCAAATTCATGGCCTTTTCTTTTTCATTAAGTGTTATTACACACGTATATGTATATACATAGATACTATTCCTGAATACAACCTGCTCAGTCTGGATAATGTTGCTCTTATGTATGTTTTCAGTTGGATAATCAACTGGGAGGATCTTCATGGGGAAGATTTCTCCTGCTCTTAGCATTCCTTAGTTGCCAGAAGCTCTTTGTGTAGAGTTGAGGTCTTGAGATCCCCGCCCTCATCTACTTTGGCATGTCTATTGATGCCCTTATTCAGATGGCTAGACAGTCATATTGGTGAGACTTAGCTTCTGACATACCTAGGAGACCGTATCACAGCCAATTCCTGATCCTCTGGCTCTTATACTCTTTTGACACCATTTTCCATCTTCCCTGAGCCTTAGGTACAAGAATTGTTTCATACATTCACCATAAGTTCCTTATGTTATAAGTTTCATCTGTTCTGGCCATCAAATCAGAATGTCCATTCCATTTCAGTTGTAAAAATTATAAAATCCTGAATTGTAAAACTTAAATTTCAGAATTTATTTATGTGTCACTTACTTAAGTAACAATTGGGATGAAAACATTTAATTAATTAAAAATAAAATAAAAAACACTTCATTAAATATACCATAAGCAAATCTATTAATCCTTACAATGAATATAGATATCACACCTATGAAACCTTGAGGAATGCAGTTCTAATACAGTTGTGAGGTACTTTAATAGATGGATATTACTTGAAAATAAAATGGAAATAGATTAATTCAAAAAGTTCACAATCATTAGGTCAGCAAGCTCTTTTGTTTGTATACCTTTGTCAAAACACATTTGCCAATGAAGCTGTGTGAGGAGATTCCTGAGAGCTTGTGAGAAGACTCCAAGTAAACAAGCCAGGAGTCTTGTAAACTCTGTTCCTCCATAAAATGGGTTGTTCTAGGAATGTGTTTTCATGTCCCTCCCAGGTGTAGTAAATTAGACTGGGTTTGCTTCAGATTACACACTGCTGCTTACTTCTGCTATTCAAAAACTGTTTCCATGTGCCGGTTGCCCTCATGGCTGTATACAGCCTAAAGCTCATGGGAACTTGGCTCATGATCTTGCTTAAGGCTAGAAATACTCTCAGAATATGAGTTGTCTGATATCCTGAATAACTCTCGAGTCCCCGGTTTTAGGCTCTTCTCTCCCATGTTCACACTACAAACTAGAATGGTAACATACCTCTTTACATATTAGGCCAATATAACAAGAAAGTATCATGGTAATGGTTAAAATGAAACAAAATAGCCTATGAATTTTTATTATCTGAAGACTTCCTAAGATTATGGAACTTATATAGAGTATGCCGAGCACCTCGCTGTTCACTTCTTCAGGTGTAGATTTTACTGACAGAATATTTTCCCATCTCTTGACATATATTGTTGGTTACAGTTGCCTCCCCATAGCATATCTAGTGAATTCTACACGTGCAGACCTTAATGAAAGGATGCAGTTATCAAAATAGATAGGCTTTCCTCCATGAATGAGAAATCAAACCATGTTTCTTAAAATTATACTTGAATATATTTAAATTATATTTGAAAAGAATCTAACATTTCTCTTAACTGCATATTTTAAAGAGTTATGAGTTAACTAGATGTACTTTAAATGTTAAGATCTGTAACGTTATATAGAAAAGAAAAAAACAAAAACAAAAAACAAAGAAAACAAAACAAAACAAAGACCCAAACCAAAAGAATGTGAAAATTTAATGCACACAATTAGTTTTTATTCTTAATGAAACAATGAAACAATCATTTTGGATCATTTTGTCTTCTGAGATTAACAGAATGCATTTCTTCAAACAACTATTGCAAAGGGAATAGTCAAGAAAACTTATCTAACATTTGATTATTATCCTGAAATACCATTTATATTAAAATTCTGTAATTAAAGCATCTCTGTGGATTCTTAATTTTAGGATACGTTCTTCAAAATGACCATACAAAGACAAATACACAAGAATAGAGTATGCATATTATATCAGGTTTTAATGATCAGAAAGTAATGTTAATGTCATTAATTCTCTTGATCCTGCCTTGAAGGAAAACATTCAAGTCCATCTCTTTAGATGCTTTCAACTACAAAGTACAATGTCATTATTTATGTGTAGCTGCTGTGAATTAAGATTCACAGCTGGTATTTGGTATGATAAACCTAGAAGATAATCCTGCTTAGAGATTAGTTTTTAATTCCTATGCCCATGTACCTCCTAAGGAAATTTAAATTATTGTTTTCCTGGGGCTCATAAGTTTTTAACTTCCCTTTACTGAAAATATCTCTAAGTGCCTGCAAGGTAAAACATACTAAACTAAAATTAGCTGAGTTGTGGCCAAAGAATCAGCTTAAAGGCAGCACTAAAATCCATTGGATTTGCTCATGGAGTGTATAAGAAGTATGTGTAAAGAAAAACATTAAGCATGTAATCGTGTATCCTAAAAATGTAGCCCACTAGATGCCACCCGATCTCCTCTAATTATAGTATTAGGTAGTGAGGATCTCCTAAGTGCCAGGCACAGTGGCTTTTTCTAATCCATGCTCTTCACACACTGCACCGATAAGAATATGTCTAGCTGCACTTGTTAAGTTTGTCTCTCCCTGGCTTTCCAGTGCTCATCTGCTTTCAGGCATCCTTTCTGATTGTGTTCCTTCCTGTTGTCATTCAAGTGCTGTAAGATCCCAGGGCCCAATCCTTTCCCTAATATATTTGTACCCATATTGTCAAGGCTCACACATATATCTATAGGCACATTAGCTCTGAGCCATTTCCAGCACTGGATTGACTTCATTCTACAGGCTGCATTTGAAACTAGGGCAAAACCCCCAGCTGCTCCATATACAGTGTTCCAGAAAGAACAGTGTACTTCAGTTTAGTTAGTGTTAAGAGAACAGTCTAGAAACAGGATGACTGAGATAAACCCCAAGTCCACTAGCAATGTGAACGTGGACAAGTCATCCATTTAATACCTCTATGCTTCAGATTCCTTTTCTATAAGGTAGAATCAATATTATAATAAACAAATAACGTTATAATATTGATTTATGAGGCTACTATGAGGGGGAAGTGAACATGGATTGTGCCTTGGCATATAGCAGCTGCTAAGTAAAGTATTATTTAATGAAGTAAGTTCATTCAATACACTATGGAGGATTTTAGTGGTGATCACTAATGCTCCTACAATACCCATTTCCTCCAAATAACACAATCTATCCTGACACTTGGATGGCTCACATCTCAATTGGAATCTCAGTACTTCTATTCCTTCTAATCCATAGTGATTTTTTCTTGACCTATCTATCCTCTAGCATTCCAAGACCAGGAAAAATAATAAAAAGGTGAAGATGGCTAGGTGACTTGAAAGGGCAAAAATCCTGCTTTGTTCATTATGACCCTAGACCTCCAGTGTGCCTGAACTCAACAGCCATTTCCTCAATGAAAAAAACAAATGCCAAGTTAATGGAACAAATGAATTCAAATTCTATTGCAAACATTTTATGACTTCCTTTACATTAGAAAAACCATGTGTAGTCAGATGTCTAGCTATTCAGAGAGAAACACCTGTGAGTGAACATATATAGACTTTTGTCACAATTGCCTACAATACACAGAACTCCCTATATAACATAACTGCAACTACATATACTATTTGTATGGTTTTAGGTATTGTACATAATCTAAATGTAGTACAATGTATGTGAGAGGGCCCCAACTGCCTCATGTAACAAAAAGGGGTTGAAGAACTATGGCTTTTGATATTCAACACTAGTAGAGGAAGCAATCCCTAAATTACTAA
>CACVCL010021220.1:0-65917 GCA_902729485.2 Mus minutoides
TAACATGGGAAATGTAAATGAAGAAAATATCTAATAAAGAGGAAAAAAAAAAAACCACATCATAAAATCATTAAAATGGGTGGGCAAGGAGGAGCAGGAAGGATATGACCCCCATCAGCTGCCATGAGGCAGAGCAGTGTGGAACAGTAAGTGATAGAGAGATGGAATGCAGAGAGAATCAGTGCAGAGTGTGCACAGTGAAGAGAGGCAGAGCTAGAGACAAGAGGAGCCTGATAGGAACAGCCTGTGATGGCACCTGCACCCATGCTGAAGTCCTTGCTTGTGCTGTCACTGAGGCCCATGTCTGAATCTCTGTTAATGTCTGTGACCCATGTTACCACCAAAGGCTATGGTAACACCCTTGGTCTGGGCTGCCTCCTAAGGCCATGTCCCAGAGCTGTGCAGAGCTGCCTCCACATCTACCAGCTATAGCACTTGGACGAGCTGTCCATATCCCTTGCCTTGACAACCTGGGAGAGCTGGCCCCAAGGGTATGAGAGCATTGGAGATGGTGCTTCCCACAACTGGAGAACTGAGGGAAAGTAGACCCCACAGTAGAGCTGGCCTTGGTGGCAGAGGCATGAGTTAGCCAGTCATGAGGGCAAGAGCATGGGAAAGTTGGCCCTGCCCCTCCCCTGGGCAGCATGGGAGAGTTGGTCCCTATGGCATGAGCATGGGAGAGCTGTTGGGCTGACTAACTCAGCTATACCACACAGGCCCAGATCTAGGGTTCTGAGTTGGACCATCCCAACATCTACCCCATCTGTGAACTGCTGGAGAACATGAAGTGGTAGGCCCTGTAGAACCAAAGCTGCAAGATCTCCATGACAAAGGAGAACGATGGAATATCCAAGAGAAGTCCAGGTGAGGATCCAGGATTGATAGTGTAGGAGAAACCAGAGGCCTTGAACCAGACAAATAGCTCGTTGTAATGAAAGAAAGAAACTTGCAAGAAAGCTGTTTGGCAGAAGGATAGACTGTGTGACACATTTTCACACATGGAAGCTTCTACATAAAGATTTTGTCGTGTTGTCTTTGTTTTGGCAGGAGGGTTTCAAGGGCAGAGGGCAGATATGAAAGGACAGGGATATGAGTAGGATTATGGTACATCATGTGAAATTCACAAAGAATCAATCAGAAGTCTTCTAAAAATAGCAAAAAAAAAAATGGGTTTTATGGTTGGCAATTATGAAATGCTTAGGCCAGGGAACAGATGGAAGTTAAAATTGAACTAATTTTAGTAACAATATAAGGAAAATGTTGGTTTATATTTTAATGATTTTCCTACCCTATGCATTAACAACCTAATGAACATGCTAAGTACCACTACTAAAAGTTAAGAATCTTTCCATTATGAGTGCACTCTACCAGTTGCACTGAGATGTCTGTGGAGTGGGGGCAATCTAAAAAGCACCTGGCAGTCAATTCTAGAGTCTTGACATTGAATCAGTTATTTTTGCTGAAATCTCATTCAAGATGCTCAAGCACTCGTGTTTTAGAAAGAGGATTTCAAGATGTTTTAGAACATCCATCTAATAAGCATAAAATACGGGAAACTCCTGGTCTCAACAGGGGAAAATGTATTTGCCGCCAGGCCTGTTTTCAGTTCAGTGTGCAAGCAGGATTGTGCCATTGCTACACACAAGTACATGGCTGAGTGTACAGGATGGGTTGCTGTGATGTTCAGATAGAGAGGTTTGCTTTCTTTCTTTTTTTTTTTCTTTTCCATCTTTTTTAAAAATAGATATTTTCTTTATTTACATTTCAAATGCTATCCTGAAAGTACCCTATACCCTCCCCCTCCCCCGCCCTACTCTCGTGCCCACCCACTCCCACTTCTTGGCCCTGGCATTCCCCTGTACTGGGGCATATAAAGTTTGCAATACCAAGGCGCCTCTCTTCCCAATGATGGCCGACTAGGCCATCTTCTGCTACATATGCAGCTAGAGACATGAGCTCTGGGGGTTCTGGTTAGTTTTTATTGTTGTTCCACCTATAGGGTTGCAGACCCCTTCAGTTCCTTAGATGCTTTCTCTAGCTTCTCCATAAGGGACCCTGTACTCCATCCTATAGATGACTATGAGCATTTGCAATTTCATGAGGTCCCACTTGTCAACTCTTGATCTTACAGCATAAGCCATTGCTGTTCTGTTTAGGAATTTTTCCCCAGTGCCTATATTTTCAAGGCTTTTCCCCACTTCCTCCTCTATAAATTTCAGTGTCTCTGGTTTTATGTGGAGTTCTTTGATCCACTTAGACTTGAGCTTTGTACAAGGAGATAAAAATGGATAAATTTGCATTCTTCTACATGATAACCGCCACCTGTGCCAGCACTATTTGTTGAAAATGCTGTCTTTTTTCCACTGGACGGTTTTAGCTCCCTTGTCAAAGATCAAAGTGACCATAGGTGTGTGGATTCATTTCTGGGTCATCAATTCTATTCCATTGATCTACCTGTCTGGCACTGTGCCAGTACCATGCAGTTTTTACCACAATTACTCTGTAGTACAGCTTGAGGTCAGGCATGGTGATTCCACCAGAGGTTCCTTTATTGTTGAGAATAGTTTTTGCTATCCTAGGTTTTTAATTATTCCAGATAAATTTTCAAATTGCCCTTTATAACTCAGTGAAGAATTGAGTTGGAATTTTGATGGGGATTGCATTGAATCTATAGATTGCTTTTGGCAAGATAGCCATTTGACTATATTACTCCTGCCAATCCATGAGCATGGGAGATCTTTTCATCTTCTGAGTCTTCTTCAATTTCTTTCTTCAGAGACTTGAAATTCTTATCATACAGATCTTTCACTTCCTTAGTTAGAGTCAAACTAAGGTATTTTATATTATTTGTGACTATTGTGAAGGTTGTTGTTTCCCTAATTTCTTTTTTTTTTTTTGACTGCCTTCTTTTTTTTCAGCTCTCAATTCTCTTCTTTATTTTTTTAATTTTCTATTAGATATTTTCTTAATTTACATTTCAAATGCTATCCTGAAAGTTCCCTCCCCCCATCCCCCGCCCTACTCCCCTGCCCACCCACTCCCACTTCTTGGCCCTGGTGTTCCCCTGTATTGGGGCATATAAAGATTGCAATACCAAGGGGCCTCTCCTCCCAATGATGGCCGAATAGGCCATCTTTCTCAGCCAATTTATCCTTTATATAGAGAAAGTCCATTGATTTGTTAGAGTTAATTTTATATCCAGCTACTGCACTGAAGCTTCTTATCAGGTTTAGGAGTTCTCTGGTGGAATTTTTAGGGTCACTTATATATACTATCATATCATCTGCTAATAGTGATATTTTGACTTCTTACTTTCTAATTTGTACCCCTTGATCTCCTCTTGTTGTCGATAGCTCTGGCTAGGCTATATTGAATAGGTTGGGAAAAAGTGGGCAGCCTTGTCTAGTCCCTGATTTTACTGGGATTGCTTTGAGTTTCTCTCCATTTAGTTTGATGTTGGCTACTGGTTTGAAGTATATTGCTTTAATTATGTTTAGGTATGGACCTTAAATTCCTGACTTTCTAAGAATTTTTATCATGAATGGGTGTTGGATTTTGTCAAATGCTTTATCAGCATCTAAGGAGATGATCATGTGGTTTTTGTATTTCATTTTGTTTATATAGTGGATTACATTGATGGATTTCCTATAGTAAACCATCCCTGCATTCCTGGGATGAAGCCTACTTGGTGATGATGGATGATCGTTTTGATGTGTTCTTGGATTCGGTTTGCAAGGATTTTATTGAGTATTTTTGCATCAATATTCATAAGGGAAATTGGTCTGAAGTTCTCTTTCTTTGTTGGATCTTTGTGTGGTTTAGGTATCAGAGTAATTGTGGCTTCATATAATGAATTGGGTAGAGTACCTTCTGTTTCTATTTTGTGGAAGAGTTTGAGGAGAGTTGGAATTAGGTCTTCTTTGAAGGTCTGATAGAACTCTGCACTAAACCATCTGGTCCTAGACTTTTTTTGGTTGGAAGACTATGGATGACTGCTTCTATTCCTTTAGGGAAAATGGGATTGTTTAGATTCTTAATCTGATCCTGATTTAACTTTGCTAACTGGTATCTGTCTAGGAAGTTGTCCATTTCATCCAGGTTTTCCAGTTTTGTTGAGTATAGGCTTTTGTAGTAGGCTCTGATGATGTTTTGGATTTCCTCAGAATCTGTTGTTATGTCTCCTTTTTCATTTCTGATTTTGTTAATTAGAATACTCTCCCTGTGCCTTCTAGTTAGTCAGGCTAAGGGTTTATCTATCTTGTTGATTTTCTCAAAGAACCAGCTCCTGGTTTGGTTGATTCTTTGAATAGTTCTTTTTGTTTCAACTTGGTTGATTTCAGCCCTGAGATTGATTATTTCCTGCCGTCTACTTCTTTTCAGTGTATTTGCTTCCTTTAATTCTATTGTTTCTAGTTGTGCTGCCAGGCTGCTAGCATATGCTCTCTCTAGTTTCTTTGTGGAGGCACTCAGGGCTATAAGTTTTCCTCTTATGACTGTGTTCATTGTGTCCCATACGTTTGGGTATGTTGTAGCTTCATTTTCATTAAACTCTAAAGTCTTTACTTTCTTTATTTATTTCTTCAAATAAATCATAGATGGGGTACTATTCAGTTTCCACGTGAATGCTGGATTTCTATTATTAATGCTGTTATTGAAGCCTTAGTGCGTGGTGATCTGATAGAATGCATGGAATAATTTCAATATTTTTGTATCTGTTGAGGCCTGTTTTGTGACCGATTATATGGTCAATTTTGGAGGAGGTACCATGTGGTGCTGAGAAGAAGGTATATCCTTTTGTTTTAAGATAAAATGTTGTGTAGATATCTATTAAATCCATTTGTTTCATAACTTCTGTTAGTGTCTATGTGTCTCTGTTTAGTTTCTGTTTCCAGGATCTGTCCATTGGTGAAAGTTGAAGTCTCCCACTATTATTGTATGAGGTGCAATGTGTGCTTTGAGTTTTACTAAAGTTTCTTTAATGAATGTGACTGCTCTTGCATTTGGAGCATAGATATTTAGAATTGAGAGTTCATCTTGGTAGATTTTACCTTTGATGAGTATGAAGTGCCCTTCCTTATCTTTTTGATAACTTTGGGTTGGAAGTCAATTTTATTCAATATTAGAATGGCTACTCCAGCTTGTTTCTTCAGACCATTTCCTTGGAAAATTGTTTTCTAGCCTTACAGTCTGATGTAGTGCCAGCTTTTTTCCTGAGGTGGGTTTGCTGTAAGCAGCAAAATGTTGGATCTTGTTTGTGTAGCCAGTCTATTAGTCTATATCTTTTTATTGGGGAATTGAGTCCATTGATGTTAAGAGAAATTAAAGAAAAGTAATTGTTGCTTCCTGTTATTTTTGTTGTTAAAGTTGGGATTCTGTTCTTGCTGCTGTCTTCTTTAAGGTTTGTTGAAGGATTACTTTCTTGCTTTTTCTAGGGTGTAGTTTCCATCCTTGTGTTGGTGTTTTCCCTTAATTATCCTTTGAAAGGCCAGATTCATGGAAAGATATTGTGTGAATTTGGTTTTGTCATGGAATACTTTGGTTTCTCCATCTATGGTAATTGAGAGTTTTGCTGGGTATAGTAGCCTGGGCTGGCATTTGTGTTCTCTTAGGGTCTGTATAACATCAGTCCAGGATCTTCTGGCTTTTATGAAAGTCTCTGGTGAGAAGTCTGGTGTAATTCTAATAGGTGCCTTTATATGTTACTTGAACTTTTTCCCTTACTGCTTTTAATATTCTGTCTTTATTTAGTATATTTGTTGTTCTGATTATTATGTGTAGGGAGGAATTTCTTCTCTGGTCCAGTCTATTTGGAGTTCTGTAGGCTTCTTGTATGTTCATGGGCATCTCTTTCTTTAGGTTTGGGACGTTTTCTTTTATAATTTTGTTGAAGATATTTGTTGGCCTTTTATGTTGAAAATCTTCATTTTCATCTATCCCTATTATCCGTAAGTTTGGTCTTCTCATTGTGTCCTGGATTTCCTGGATGTTTTGAGTTAGGATCTTTTTGCATTTTGCATTTTCTTTGATTGTTGTGTCCATGTTTTCTATGGAATCTTCTGCACCTGATATTCTCTCTTCCATCTCTTGTATTCTGTTGCTGATGCTCGCATCTATGGTTCCTGATTTCTTTCCTAGAGTTTCTATCTCCAGATTTGTCTCACTTTGGTTTTTCTTTATTATTTCTACTTCCCTTTTTAGGTCTTGGATGGTTCTGTTCATTTCCATCACCTGTTTGGTTGTGTTTCCCTGTAATTCTTTAAGGGATTTTCATGTTTCCTCTTTAAGGACTTCTACCTCTTTAGCAGTGTTTTTCTGTGATTTTTTTTTAAGGTCTTCTACCTGTTTAGCAGTGTTCTCCTGTATTTCTTTAAGTGAGTTATTAATGCCCTTCTTAAGGTCCTCTACCAGCATCATGAGATATGATTTTAAATCCGAATCTTGCTTTTCATGTGTGTTGGGGTAACCAGGACTGGGAGTGCTAGGTTCTGATGATGGTGAGTGGTCTTGGTTTCTGTTGGTAAGATTATTATGTTTGCCTTTCGCCATTTGGTAATCTCTGGTGTTAGTTGTTATAGTTGTCTCTGGATGGAGCCTGTTTCTCCTGTGATTCTGTTAGCCTCTGTCAGCTGTCCTGGGAGTCCTGCTCTCTTCTGAGTCTAAGTGGTGAGAGTACTCTCTTCAGGCAAGCTCTTCTCTTGCAGGGAAGGTGCACAGAGGTCTGGTATTCAGACTTGACTCCTGGCTAAAGATGAATGCCCAAAACAGGGCCTGTCCCAGAAGATGGGTTGCCCCTGCAGTCTGCAGACTCACCTGCACACACTGGTCTCTGAGGGACCGAAGACACAAGATGTTTCCCTCACCTGCTTCTGCAGGCAGAACCCTCCCAGGTGGTCACCTCTCCTCTGACTGCAAAGGTGCCTGGATGTCTGCAGCCCAAAACAGGGCCTGTCCCAGAAGCTGTGTCACTTCTGCCTTTCCCAGAAGCTTGTCACTTCTGCAGTCCACACTCTCTCCTGTGCAGACTGGTCTTAGAGGGAACCAGGAGACAAGATGTCTCCCTCACCTGCTCTGGGGGTCACAACCCTCCTGGGCGGCCACCTCTCCTCTGGCAGGGAAGGTGCCTGGATGTCTGCAGCCCAAAACAGGGCCTGTCCTAGAAACTGTGTCACTTCTGCCTGTCCCAGAAGCTGTGTTGCTTCTGTAGTCCGCACTCTCACCTGCTCAGACTCGAGATTTGTCTTTCATATTCAGTAGGACAGTGAGTCCTTTTTCTTATTTTCCACCCACATTTGGAAAAAAACAAAACAAAACAAAAACAAAAACAAAAAAAAAAACTCCATAAGGAACTGAAGACACGCCCCAGGCTATTGTTTGTACCAGTAAGCAGTGTAGGTAGGTGCAGATGATAATGGCGCTGTCTCCCTTTGGACAGGACACTGAAGTGAGGAGGGCGCTGCTCCACCTGCTCTCCTCTGCTCACACCTGTGTGATAGAAAACTGCAGGAAGTTGATCAGGCAACATTGTTTTACCTCCTACAGTTGTATTGGGCAAACTGGAGGTGACCAGTCTGCTCCATAGACTGACAATGGACACTGCCAAATGATTTGTTTCCCAAAGTCTCTCACTCACATTCCAGCTGAAGCCACAAGCATAGAAACAAACACCCAGCCAGTGTCTTCATTGTTCTCCCTCACTACTGTGACCTTCAGCCAGGCAAAGTGCTTCTGCTCGCAGATTACCTCCTCTGTCCTCTACAGCACTGAAGATTTTATAACCATTTGCACAGAAGGCTGCTGACTGCAGGCTGCTCTTAACAATGGGTCACCCAAAAGTCCCTTTGTGAGTTTGCGGGAGCAGAGATGCCCTGCCACCTTGTGGACCTATCCTATCTGCTAAATAATCGGCTCCAATACTCTATTTCACTTTTATATTTTTAAAATGTATTTATTTTCTTCTGTTAGTCAATACTTGCCTTTACGAATGAAGAATACATACTTGAGAACTAATTCAATGTTACCTACCTATATAGCTCACAGTTTCATATGTTTGATGTAACCTTAGAATAAATATTTCTGAGACATTCCTTATCCATCCTACAGGGTACATATCACTGAGCAGAGTTAGAAAACATTGAGATTGGTCCTCCAGTAACAGAATTTAGTGTTCTTCTACATCCCCAGCATCCCAACATTCTCAGGAGTCAATGCCTGATTTAACATTAGACACCCCAGCGTGGACAAATTGGACAGCTTCTTCAGCCAATGAGAATCTGCCAGATTAATAGGTTTTAAAACATATATGGATCAATAAAAAGCCCAGTACATAAAAAGGGGAATCACTTAGAGTGGCTGTCCTGCTTTGGAGAACTGGCCTGTGACCCTCTGAGCACGCACACACACACACACACACACACACACACACACACAAACACAAACACACACACACACAGAGAGAGAGAGAGAGAGAGAGAGAGAGAGAGAGAGAGATCCCCATGACTAACACTTGGTGACTGCAATAGCCACTCATGTTTGAAAAGTAGCTGTGCTTACCATAACACCACCAAAACCCCATTCATAATCAGATTCAAACTTTATCCCTTCAACTCTAAATTCTCCCCTACCCTTCTCATAACCCATGCCCACAAATCTCATATTCTTTTTCTGTTTGTTTGTTTTTTTGTTTGTTTATAACTACTGAGTCTACTCAGTGCTGTCTGTATTAGGATAGATGTGAGACCATCTACTGGGTCACAGTTAGACCTCAGTGGTTACATATCTAAAGAAACCTGACTTTCCTTCTCCAGCAGCCAATGACTGTCAGCCACTTTTCATTTAGGGGTGGAACTTCATGAACCCTCCCCACATCCATCCAGGAATTTTGGATGGCTTGACTGTGTAGATCTTGGACATGTAGTCACAGCCTTTAACCATTCAGTCACTGGCAGACATTTAGGCTGTCTCCACTTTCTAGATCTTGTGACAAATGAAAACATATGAGCAAGTATCTCTCTACTGGGATATAATGCCCTTTGGGAATCTGTTCAGAAGTTATATAGCTGGATTGGATGCTTGATCTACTTTTACTTTTCTGAGTAACACCCACATTAGTTCCCATAGTGTCACACTAGTTTACACCAACAGTGAATAAGAATCCCCCTGTCTCCGCATCATCATTTGTTGTCATTTACTTTTGTCGTCTCATCCTATTTGTCAATAGTTGGTCTTAGTGCTTATGCTAGTGTCATGCTTAGGGAGACCTTTCTTGTGACTTTAAATTGAAACAAATTCCCTATGCTTTTCTCCAATGGCAGGTCTTACGCCGATGTCTTTAATATATTTGGAACTGAGCATTGTTCAGAGAGAAAGATAAGGATCTAGTTACCTTTTTATGCTAAAGCTGGCAACATCATGGTCAATTTGATCTCTATGAAGTGTTCTTCAATTTAGTTTGCAAGTGCTTTATTAAGAATTTTTGTATGTATGTGCATAATGAAAATTAGTCTAAAATTCTTTCTTTTGTTGGATATTTGACTAGTTTTAATATCAGTAATACTGAC
Organism: Mus minutoides; assembly: GCA_902729485.2. NCBI lineage: Eukaryota > Metazoa > Chordata > Mammalia > Rodentia > Muridae > Mus > Mus minutoides. The sequence goes on from CACVCL010021220.1 coordinate 9,558, forward strand.
ATCATGAAAAGAATTTGGAAATGGCCCTTTCTTTTTTAGTTTTGAAACAATTTGAGAAGTATTGGTGTTAATTCTTTGAAGTCTGGTAGAACTCTATGCTAAACCTGTCTGGCCCTGGGTGGTTTTTAGTCGGTGGATTATTAACTGCTGCTTTCATCTAGTTGGTTGTAATGTATATCTGCCTAAATGTTTTTACTTCATCTTGATTTAACAATTGTAAGTGACATGCATCTAGAAATTCACGTATTTTACCACAGCAATTGGAATACAAACTAGGACAATGTCAGTGTTGGTCAGAGATGCTTCTTGTTGCAGTGGCCAGCATTCAGTGCGCTGCTATGTTGTTCAAGGAGAAGAGATTGAACAACTTTGGCATGTCCACTAAGTACTAAATAAGAAAACACATGGAAATCCACCCCAGACAATGAACTGGATCTGATCACCATGTACTCCACAAAGACTAGTAGGCATACTCTATGCTTGTAGTGTCTCCCACAAAACAAAAGTCCTTAGAGTCTTCTCTAGTCCATTTGGCAATGCATCCTATTGACAGCTCTCATGGATTCTCACAGACATCTGTGTTCTGTCACATGTCTTACTGGTAATGGGAATGCATTATGTCGGGAGGATGGGAGGCAGCAAGAGCACTCTGTCATGCTACCTATAGAGGCTTCTGCATCAATATCTTGTTTCTACAACTGGGGATATTTCTGTAATTCAGAAAGGTCAGAATATAGATACACATTTCACCTAGCAAAGAAAAACAATCCTGACTTAGGCAACAAGGCTAAGCTCTGTGAACTTTTGTCAACCTGTGCTGGATCTGGGCTTTGAGGACCTGTAAAGTTGTAGAGGACTACAGTCTAATGCTGTATACAACATCATAACAGCTTCAATACATGTTCATACATGAATGTAGCAAAAAAAAAAAAACAAGGATGAAAGAAAGGTTGTTTTTGAATTCAGAAAAACATGTACATAAGCACCAGTAAGCACAGATTAAATATTACCAGAGCAGCCCTTTTCCAGAACGTTCTCAGGACAGATCAATTTAAACACAACTTCCTGGCATGTGGTATAGATTATATCTGGGAAGGCAATGAAAGCAAGGTAGAAGGTCATATCCAGATTCAGGGTACACTGACCAGATAGGGTTCTATAGATATGATCTGACAACCAACAAGAATAAATATGTCATATAAGTTGAATGAAAATGTTTGTCACAAAGGGCACAAAATCACGTTCAAGAACAATCCAGGGAACAAAAATGCACCTGACGTCAAAGGTCCTCTGCCTTTTTGCCTGGAGCCTCTTTCACAGTTTCCCAAGGTATGGGTCTTTTTTCAGACTATGTTCTAACAAGTGACACGTCTTAATCAATATTCTGTTCTCCATCTTAAAGCATCCATGAATCATATTTGGCACTCCTACATGAATCACAATCGCATCTGACAACTGTGGGTCAAATACCACAACCTTCTTACTGAATCTTGCCTGCCATGATTATCACAAAGTTCTATCCTTTTTTTTTTTTTTTGATATTTTCTTTATTTACATTTCAAATGTTATCCCCTTTTCCTCTGAAACCTCCTATCCCTTCCCACTCCCCCTGGATCTATGAAGGTGCTCTCCCACCTACCCATTCACCCACTTCCACCTTCTTGCCCTGGCATTCCCCTACACTGGGACATCGAATGCCCACAAGACCAAGGGCTGCTCCTCCCACTGATATCCAACACGACCATCCTCTGACACATGCACGGGCAGAACCATGGATCCCTCCATGGGTACTCTTGGTGGTTGGTGGTCTAATCCCTGGGAGCTCTGAGGGGTCTGGCCAGTTGACAATGTTGCTCCCCCCATGGGGCTGCACACCCCCTCAGGTCCTTCAGTCCCTTCTCCAACTCCTCCATCTGGGACCCTCCACTCAGTCCAAGGTTGGCTGCTAGCATCTGCCTCTGTATTTGCCAGGCTCTCAGAGAGCCTCTGTATCAGGCTCCTGTCAGCAAGCACTTCCCTGCATCCTCAATAGCGTCCAGGTTTGACGACTGTATATGGAATGGATCCCCAGATGAGGCATTCTCTGAATGGCTCTGCTCCACACTTTGCATCTGAAGCATACACACTTTGGTCTTCCGATCAAGGATAGCTGCTTCAATCACTAGGAATTCTTCCAGTATTACTCCTGAGCACTAGAGGGCAGCGAGGAGCACAGCTAAAATATCAAATACTTCAGTAAGATGCCTGGTGGCAGATTCAGTCTCAGATCTCAGAAAGACAATATTGCATTATTTTTTTTCCTATGCAGGTCCTAGATTTTAATGTGTATGTGTATGTGTGCGTGTGTGTGTAGAAAAGTCATTGACTATTGTCCTAGAAGAAGATATGAGAGAAAAAAAATGAGCTCTTAATGGAGCCCTGAAAGTGGAAGAGAAGTAGAAAAACATATAATGACAGAAAACAGGTATCAGGCAACCATAAGGGGCTCAAAAGGACAATCAGAGAGCCAGCAGCAGGAGGGGCACAATGGAGGGGTCATTTTTATATGCTTATTTATTGAGTAGAGTGTCATGAGCTATTTTGCCTGCTTGTGCAAAAACCTATCTGTCAGCTAAAGTCGAGGCATCTCAGGGTCTACTGGCAGATTTCCTGACCTGCTGACACATGGACCAATAAGAGAATCTACACTTGAAGCTCAATGGGAGGGGCTAAACACTCCATTCATCTTGGTGGAAGGAACAGGGAGGCCTCCAGATGGGAACGGATATCCTATGTGCATTAACCATTGTCTCTTACAGCTTTTGACTTTGTTTCCCACAATACTGTAAAGTATATAAAGGCAATTAGAAATACATTTGCTGCTGGTGTGGTACATACCTGCAGCCCTGCCAATTTCTAACTTTGGTCTCTGAGTCTTTTTTCCATCTTTCCTATAATCATCCTCACATCCCCTCCGTGGACTGTCCAACTTCACACTGGTAGGCCCAGTGCAGTATAATTTGTGACATGGCCAGACTTTACCATTTTTATTGGTTCTTTTCTTCCTGGATTTATAAGCTTCTTATATACTCAGTATTTGAATTAATTTCAGAAACACACAACGAGGCAAAGAGACACTGTGACTCTCGCCCATAGTACACGGGAGGCTGGGGAACGAGGACCATTTGAGCACAGAGTAATAGTGTGTGATCAGAAAGGGCAACGGGGCAAAACTCTACATCTTTAAAGACAGCAAAAAGCTATGCATTGCAAAGATGAATTTCCAATGTGCCGATGACATTTCAATCTCCTTCTTGTTGTCATGCTTTAGGGAGGTTTTAGTTGCTGTATTTGATGAACTCAACCCTGTCCTTCTCTGAAATTCATCCATATTATCTGTTAATGACACTTTGTGCTGTTCTGTTTATCTGATTGATTTATTTTCTTTAAAAAAAAAGGTTTTTTTTAATCATATGTAAGTACACTGTAGCTGTCTTCTGACACACCAGAAGAGAGCATCAGATCTCATTACAGATGGTTGTGAGTCACCATGTAGTTTCTGGGATTTGAACTCAGGACCCTCAGAAGAGCAATCAGTTCTCTTAACCGCTGAGCCATCTCTCTAGCCCTGATTGGTTCATTTTCGAGTCTCAACTTTCTTGGTAACATTTTCATACATTTTTGTTTGTTTTGTTTTCTATTTTGCAAAGTTACTGGCTATTTTGTTCACTTTTATAACTTTCTTATTCAGATCCTGAGTTGACTCTTCAAAATTGTTCTTATGTGTACTTGACTCTCCCATATATGGTTATTTTTATTATTTCAAAGGAGATCATTATGTCTTTATCTGGCATGTTGGCTGTCTCCCTTTCTCTGATGTCTATTACTGAGGAACTGTAACTGTGGGTGGATGTCACAATGGGTAGTTGTCTCATGTATTTTGTGTTTATTCCTTTTTCTTTGTGCATCTGATGGATGTGTCTTCTAAGTTGTTTTTTTTTCTTCTGCTGTTTTTATCTTCTGCTCACTGCTGACTACAGCAAGCACAGAACTAGCTGGCAGAGACAGCGTGCTACAGCTCTGTTGCCCGGCTGGTTCTATGTGAAGAAAGGACAATCGGAGCCCCTTTCTGATTGCTTTAGTTCTTTCTCTTAAATGGCATATGGTGCTTTCACTTTAACTGTTTTCCATGTTATCCCAGAAACCCAAGTACTATCTGACTGTTTATCCAGACATCCTATGGTAGCTCTGTAGTCTCAACTTGAACTACCTGAAAATAGGGGATGGAGGGTTGACTCAGTGGTTAAGCTTGCTGCTCTTGCAGAAGACGCAGATTCTGTGCCTAGCACCCATTTATTAACACATACCTTTCAATAACTCATAAGGGACTCTAATGTTCTCTTCTCACCTCCTTGAACACCAGAGCACACAGTTCACTCACACACACAGTGCACTCACTCACACACACACACACACACACACACACACACACACACACACACAGCCAAAACAATTACATAAATTATATTAAAAAAATAAATCTTTAAAAACGTAACTTTAAGATCACATTTTCCAGAATTTACTTCCCATGTTGCCCAGGTTAGATGTTGGACATGGAAAGGGCAACTGTAGATGATTTGAGAAACAGGTTTGCTATTTATTTTTTTGTTCATCTCTGAGGATTCAGGCCCAAGGTACATATGATGTCAATTAGTCCCTGATGACTTTATTATTGACCCCTTAACCCTTACTTTCAATAGCACATATTCATCTTGATTCAAGTATATGTGTAGCATGTTGGTAAGTGACACAGCTTCTTCTGAAGTCCCATCCCTGCGCCCTCCCCCACCCTCCAGTTGTGCCACAAGCACATATGAGATTTGGGAGGTAAGAAAGTTTTTTTTCTTCTAGACACCAATTGCATTCTGAGTCACACTGTATTTTCACAAATCTCAGTACATGAGATGACTTTATGCAACTGACCTTCCTAGTTGCTGGTCAAGCTGACCTTCAGCACTTCAGGCTGAGTCCCAGATGCAAAGACAAAGTTTTGTGGGGCTAACCCGGTCATCACCAGCAATTTCATGGTATGAACTCCTTATAATCTGTCTCTGACTACTTCACCAATGCTGGATCTTTTTCTCTGAGTGTAACTTTTACCAGGAAAGTATTTTTACCATTCCAGATAACTCATCTGAGGTATGTGCTATTCCCAACTTAAAGATAAACTGATACTTTATATTATTGTGGTGCAAGATTCCCAACTGTAGAAAATACTACACATGGTCTCTGTGATCTATTTTTAACTGTTTCAAAGACAAAGTATTATAGAAAGCTGCTTGCAATAATTGTTTCTAAATTGCATGGACTGAGGTTTTACTTAGAAACACAGTTCTGATGCAGACCACAGAGGCAGCATCCACAGTTGGGACCTTCTTGCTCAGGATGTGCAGGTGTGTTTCTCAGCTGGGCTCTGATTAAGGAGCCCCAGTTTTTGTTCAGCTTGTGCTGTCATTTCAAACACTGTGTCAGCTCCCAGAGAACGCAGAAGTACTTCCCTGAATCGTCTGGTTGTAAGGCTGAAATGACAAGGCTGAAGGACTTGAATGATTTCTGGAAGACTACAAAATAGCGGCCGCTCCTCTCACTTGCAGTATAAGAAGACGTTTGTCGAATAAGGAAAACCATCTCTCCACTAAGAAGCTGCCTGTACCAAAATAGATGGTATAAGACCTGACTTGTCTCATATGAACAGTCCAGGGTGAGTTCTTCTCCCGCCTGCCTGCTTGCCATTGACTGGTCCTGAGTCACTTGCTGGGCCACATTAAATCCTGCAGAGCAATCAGAAGAAAGAATTGAAAGCTTACCCTGTGACAGTGTGAACAAAACACTTTTGGGATTGGGCATTTTAAAACCCAAAGACAAACCTGACTGAATACACATTGTCCTGGCTTCTCTCCAATCCCTCTTCCCCCCTCATGTCTGTAGGAACTACCATATGCCTGTCAATGCTTCCTGTTTATATCCTTAGTTATTCATGATGCATTCATACCAGAGAAAGCCAAGGCCACCAGAACACAGAGCAGGCTGTGAGGAGGCATGTGACACGCTGTCCTCTGCATGAGTGTGTCTGCTCTGCCTCAGCTCAGAGATCAGTGTCTAAGTGCCTGACACATGCACTGCCTGCATTCTTATGTAGCACCCCAAACAGGAAATGGGGTTTTCTAAGGTCATAGGCCACAAGTTCTATGTAAAGAGAGAAAAGGTGTAGCTTACCACAGACTTTTACTTACTTTCTTGTCTTCCTTGTTAGATAAAGGAGGCAGCACTTAGAGGGGAGCATGGGAAAATCCATACTGAGGACGCAGCTGCTTTACCCACATGAATATTATTCAGTGGGATAATTTTAGGACCCCAAGTTAAATTCATCATGAACCATGTGTGATAAGTAATGTACTTACAGGTCATTATCAGATGTTTTCTTCTCTACATCAATTTGCTAATAAAGGTTAACAAAGAAAAAGTCCTCACAAGTCCATGCATCTACCAGGAAACACCAGGATCTGAAATAGTCTTCTTCCCTTAATGAGTGATAGGGTATATTTAAATTCTGCAATTAACAAAGGCAGTTCTAAACTGTGTAGTAAAGGGCAGTCCATTAGAATTCCAGAAGATCCCTCCCTGTCTGCTTAAGTTATGTAAAATTGTAACAGGAATAAAATAATAGTCTTTGGAGGTCTAGGAGATACTCATTGTGTCAGTTCCCTTCTGTAGACCATGAGAACCTACGTGTGGATCACCAGTAGCCACATGAGAATCTAGATGTTGTAGAGGGCACCTGCAGTTACAGACAAGGAAAGCAAAGGCAGAAATATTCAAGAGTTTCACAAGTCAGTCACTATAGTTGAGTTGGTGACATTCAGGTTCGGTGAGTGTCTATCCCCACCCTAAATAAAGAGGTGGACAGCAATAGAAGATAGCAAATGTTAACCATGAGCACTGGTTCACACACACACACAGAGAGAGAGAGAGAGAGAGAGAGAGAGAGAGAAAGAGAGAGAGGCAAAGACAGAGGCAGAGACAGACAGACAAACAGAAGACACAGGGACACAGAGCAGAGACACAGAGACAGAGATAAAGAGATAGACAGACAGAGAGACATAAACAGAGATAAAGGACAACAATTAAAACCCCCCTTTTTTTTTTTACAAACATGGATTAACTTTTAAAAGTTTAACATTAGGAATCATTCAGAAGGTGGTTCTTGTACTTACATAGAGAACTCTGTATATTACATGTCCTGAAAGTTTCTATACCATTGCCCCGAATTATTACTTGTTGAATTCTGTTTCATTTTAGTTTACAAAATGGTCATTGATAAGCTTGCCATGTCTCTTTTTGATTCAAGTCTATTAAATGTGCATGATGCAAATAGCCTGCAAGCACTTAAGGCGATGTTAATGGCATGTAAATTGGCAGTTGGATTTTTATTGTCATTTAGAATGTAGTTCATAATCTTTCACTTGCTATCCCAATGGATGAAATAACTCAAAAGGGAATCAAAAGAGAAAATACAAACAAGGTCTCTGAAAGAGATCCATGTCTCTCTATGAGATCAAATGACCTATAAGGAAGAACATCAGGGACTACTGTCTGGTGTCTGAGGTGTATTCCTCTGTCCATTTTACTGCTGAGAGCTGAGAGCACATGCCCTGGACTGCAGTCTCTGTAGTTAGCAGGAGACCATGGGAGCCACAGCAGCCTGGGGAGCTCGGGATGCATGGCACTGCCCCTGCTCTCCTTCTCCACAGAGCAGGTGGCCACAGCCTCTAAGATGTGACTTTAGAGTACACTTGGTTTGATTCCTCGGCTAGACAATCGGTCTCATTCTAAATGCTGCTGTGTCTTTCCTTGTGATTTATTGACAGACAATACTTCCTAGTGAAAAGAAAGCTTAAGGTTGGTGGAGAGATAGCTCAACAGTGAAAAGCACTTACTGCTAATGATAAAGGCAGCACACTCAGCGCCCAGGACCCATTTGACAAGCTAGTGTCCTGCAAAACCTGCAACTCCAGCTTTGAGGGATTGGACACAACCTTCTGGCACATGCACACATGTGCACCTACACACAAGTCTGTGTATACTCACACATACACACACAAACAAAACTAAAATCTTTTAAAAACAATAAAGCTTAATATTTAAGGAATCATAAAAACAAATCAATCATTCAGGAAAATAGAGATAATGGTGCACTTATTCTAGAAGTAGGAAGGTAGGTCAATAAAGAAAGAGAGGAGAGTAAATAAATGTGGGGGAAGGGGATGCCCCAGCTGGAATGGGTTGAGCGGAACATCGCATTGGATGCGGACAAAAAGACTGGTGGTTCCTGGCCTTGCATGACACTTAACAATTTCTTACTGTTCTGTGCTTCATTAGGTGCTGAAGACTTAACTCTTTCTGATTATTATGTGATTAAAAACTTAAATCTTTATTACTGTTCTGTGCTTGATTAAGCACTGAGGAAATTTAATACTTTATCTTATTATTTACTTTATAATTCTCTGTTCTTGCATAAGTACTGGAAAACTTAACTCTAACTTTATACTTTATAATTCTCTGTGCTTAAATAAATGTTATAAAACTTAACTCTTACTTTATAAACTTATTTTATAATTCTCATGCAATTAATGTATGCTGTATAGCAGTGGGGGATTAAGTAAAAATGCCCTTTGTTCTTTTCTCTCTTACCGGGAAGCCTAGCCACTTGTTAGCCAGGCTAGAGGGAGGTTTGGAACAATTAGCTTTTAGTGAGTCAGGAAAAGAAAGTCATGTTCACAGAAAGAAGCTTTTTACACAAGCAAATATGCATAGACATACATACACATTTATACACACATTCATAAACGAACAAACACGTCGGGCCTGAGCACTTGTCTCATCCACTCCACATGTGTTCATGCATACTTACATGCACAGACCTATACTTAAATGTGCATATATCTATTTAGTGGACAGAGCAAAAGCCCCATGAACAAGCTCCATAGAGCAAGTGCCAGTACAGAAAGAACTCACTCATTCTGGATGAAAAATAAGCTTCAACCTTTATTGCTTAGAGAAAGAAAAACTTTTTTTTGAGTGTGAAAAAGCCCTGTTCTTGTCAGTAAGAAGAAACTTGCTGTTAAGGAAAAACACCTGTCCCATGGGAAGAAGAAACCTGTTTTCTCTCTGCTCGCTCTGCTCACTCTGCTGTGCCCCGCTGCCCAGCTTTGCTCTGCTCTGCTCTGCTTCTCCTCTGCTGCTTCTCTTATTGCTATCATTCCCAGTTCTTGTAAATTTGCAGGATATGTGATCCCATGGCATCTTATTTTCAAAAGTTCACAAGTTCAAACATAAATTCAAATCATAAATTGAATAAGAAGTTACAACAGAGATGTTTACATGTGTTTCCATTAAGAATGGTTATCTAATTAAACATTCATTATCTCTCACTAACTCACAGGTTCATTAAGAGTTTAAAACAGCCGGGTGTAGTGGTGCACACCTTTAATCCCAGCACTCGGGAGGCAGAGGCAGGCAGATTTCTGAGTTCAAGGCCAGCCTGGTCTACAGAGTGAGTTCTAGGACAGCCAGGGCTATAAAGAGAAACCCTGTCTCAAAAAAAAAAAAAAAAAAAAAAAAAAAAAAAAAAAAAAAAAAAAAAAAAGAGTTTAAAACAATAATTCTTATGTCCAAGCACGATTTTGTCAAGAGGCAAATCATATGCCTAGTGTCTCATTATGTCACAGGATTAGACACAGTCCTTCTATAACTGTTATCTTAATCTGATCTGAGATATTTAAGCCTGTGAGTTTAGGGCCAAATAGCAAATTCATGACTCTGAGTTTATTGTTAGGGTATTTTCAAGATTTTAGTTAGAAATAGCTGAGAGTAGTTAATGGACAATAATTTGTATTAATTTACACAGATAGTTGATTTTCAAAAAACATGAGAAATTCACAGGATGTGATGTTTGATGTCGTGTATTCACTTGTTAAGACAAGTCTGCTCTTGACAGCTTTCCCTGTCTTGGATTCAAAGAAGAAATGGAGCATCTATGAGTTGCTCCTGTTGTGGTGAGACAGCCACTAGGCAAGACTTGCCTCATTTCATCTACAGAAGATAATACTGCCCAAAGAAAGAAGCTTGATTCTGCCAAGACAGAGTAGGCTAGTCCTTAATATCCTGTTTCTCTAACTCTGTCAGATGTTCATGGGCCAGAAGGCTGAAGACTGATGCTCCAACATGTTGAAGTAAGGGACTGTCCAGGTGATCAGTGGTCTCTATAAATTGGCTAAGTTTTGGAAGCTGTCTTGGGCTTCCTATATATTTTCAGTTAATCAGTTGTTCTTGGATTTCTGAAAGGGTTGAAAAACTACATGGTCTCCTAGCCAACCCAGGGTATTTACTTTGAGAGGAACAGATTTGAGAGGATGGTTTTCAGATGGCACTCATAACTTGATGGTAACTCACATATCTCTGATTGAACTTAAAGCCCACTAAGGAAGAGGAAAATGAGAGGTCCTTTTGTTGTTCTGTACATAGCCATAAAGACTGTAGCTGATTTTATTAGAAAAAAATTGCATTCAAAATTATATTTTGTTCATCAATAATATACAAATATGAAGTCACTTCTCTAGTGAAGGTTTTGTATTTTCATTATATAAGTAAATTGAATTCTTCTTTCCTCGATGATGTCACTTGTGTTGTAGACACACCTGCATCCTTGTGAAGGCCTCCTGGTTTACATGAATTTCTTGAAGGTAGATGTGGATTTGAGAGGCAAAACAATAGGAAGTAGAAGAAGTCAGTGGTCATGTAAATCACCACTTCCTTGGTAATCAGAGGAAATTAAGATAAAAAAATCTATGTGATTTCTACCCCAAAAGCCAAAGTCAAGAACTCCTAACCCTGGGTTGTAACATGCACTCATTAACAACATTATTGACAATAGAGTAGGTAGATCGGGCCTTTATAATTTATAGCTGGTACAAACCAACCACACAGAGAACTATTTGTACAACCATTCAGAAGAGCAATTCATTTAAACTAGTTAAACACAACTAAAATTCCAGCTGTTTCTGAGGAACAAAGGGAGACTGGAGAAAAGCAAGCCATGACTTTACCTTGCACTGTCACTGGCCTGAATGAGTCTCATCCCTATATCCACTGATCCTGCAAATGAAAACTCCCCTGCCTCCCCGCCAGGCTCAGCCCCCAGCAGTGCTTTGCTGCAGCCTCAGCTGCAGGTTTGGGTATGGGCTGCAGGTGCCTGGAGAGCACTGTGCACTTGCTGCGCAGAAGTAGGTGGCTGAGTCTCCAGGCTGGGAGTCTGCGATGTGCAAGGAGAACTTTTTCTCCCTTTTATTGAAGAAGACTGTGAATCGTCCATCTTCCTTTTTATCGGACACTGAACGTATGGCTATCAGGAGTGCAGGGCCTTCCCCAGGGAACTGCCGGTACCATGGGAAGTAGTCAAAAGCGCTGTTCTCATAACTGCAGTTCAGAATTGAGGTCTCTCCTTCCCAGACTGTCAGAGATTGGGGACTTTGTCTCACCTGCTGCTGGTCACGTTTCTCCTTCTGCTGGCCATTCACCCCTGTGTAGAGAAATAACAATTGTTGTTAGGTTCCCAGGAATATACTTCCTGCTTAGATATCATGACTTGCCTGGTGCTCCAACTCTCTCATGCCTCTACATTAATCCCACATCCTCAGGTTTCTTCTCCATAACTCACCAGCTAGGAGAAGGCCTAGGAGTAAACACAATGCTGTCAGGATCTTGTCCATTCTTCCTAGACTGAAGCTTGAGGGGAACTCAGGTGGCCATTTGTCTCCCACAGAACACTGACTCCAACTTTACAGGCACCTCAGTTCTTTCAGCAGGCTCCACCCTTCACAGATGCTTTGTCTGAAGCTCTTTCTGACATAGGAAGCACTTCCCATTCTGTTCAAAATTAGTATTGCTGAAAGCAGAGTCCTGAGAATCAGAAACCCTGTCATTATAATTCTGCCATCACATATGGTTAGTAAAATTTTGTGTTGATATAGCCACCAAGTATAGCAGTGTGGATTCTCTGAAAGAAAGAAAGAAAGAAAGAAAGAAAGAAAGAAAGAAAGAAAGAAAGAAAGAAAGAAAGAAAGAAAGAGGGAGGGAGGAAGAAAGGAAGGAAGGAAGGAAGGAAGGAAGGAAGGAAGGAAGGAAGGAAGGAAGGAAGGAAGGAAGGAAGGAAGGAAGGAGAAAAGGAGAAAAGGAGGACCGATGATCCAATGATCCAGCTAACCTAATACCATTTAGGGGAACTGAGGTCATTGTATAAAAGAGTCCGCATATAAACACATACCTGTGTATATATGTTTATTATAGCACCATTCACTGTTGCTAAGATGTAGATGTAACCTAGTCAGACAATGAATGAGCAAAACATTACATCTGAAACAACAGAGCAATGCTCAGCCAGAAGGAAATATGAACTTATGCCATCTGCAGAAAAATGAATGTTACTGAAGGATGTGATGTTAAAAGCAAAACAGTGCAGACATGTAGAGGCCTGCAACACATGTGTTCTCAAGTGTAAAAAACAAAAAGAAAATGAAAGAAGGGGGAAAGGAAAGAAAAGATGATCTGAAAATAGAAGTTAGACAAATGAGTAAGGAGGGGGGCACTTGGAGGGGGAAAGGAGAGTACAGCAGAAAGGGACGGCAAGCTGAATATGGGGAGATCACTACAAATGCATATAATCAACTATTACCACAAACCTACTAGCCTGTACAATTAATGTGTGCTAATAATTAGGATATTTATGATTAAGAAAGGATGAATTTTTCTCCATTCTAGAAGTTTATACACACACATGTACATAAAACAACTTACAATGGAGTTATTATAAATGGGGTGCGAATAGGCCTACCAGACACCACAGGCTAGTGAACAAACAGACAGTGGCAGGAATGCGTTACCTCGTTTGGTGTTTAAGTAAATTTTCTATCTATGAGTAAGATAAATATAATGGGCAGAAGTCAGTGAGAGAGGGAATAAAAATTTGTTCCATTTATACTCTAATCATCGTCCACCTCGGAAGAAAGCCAAGTCAGGAATTCAAGCTGGAATAGTGGCAAGAAACAGAGATGAAAGCTGCTCACTGCCTTGCTCACCCTGGCTTGCTCATCTTATTTTACTTTATACAACACAGGACTTCCTGCCCAGGGGTGACAATGTACACGGTGGGCTGGGCCCTCCCACATTGATAATTAATGAAGAACATGTCCACAGATGTGACTCCAAACCAGTAAGACAAATAAAATTGTTTGAGGCTCCCTTTCCCTGGGTATCTCTAGTTTGTGTCAAGTTGATAAAAATTAATCATCACAGCTTACCACTTATCAACTCGACACATAAAAACAGTATTATTTAACCTTAATCTTTATTTACTTGTTGATTCCTGAAGATCTCATTTTTGGAACACAACATAAAAAAAATAGAAATTTTAAATAATCAGTCCTTTAAAAAATTTAAAGACAAAAAAAAATTTAAAGACTTTAACATTTAAAGTCTTCTACCACTGGGTTCCTATAAAATCCAAAATAAGTTAGAAACTTCTTGATTCAAGAGGTAAGGACCCGGGCACTCTTAAATCAAACAAAGCGAATTCCGGGTGCCTAGCCTTAGCATCTTCCCATATTCCCTTCAGTCCTGCAGCTTCTGCTCTGAAAAACACTTATCATATGTGAGACTCTTACACATTGCCAAGTTGGGATTACAGACTGAAGTGAAGCCCTGACCTCCCCAGACCACGATTTCTATGTGTGGAAACTTAGGAGATAATTCCCAGAAGATTAGCTTCAGTTCATCTTATTCATTATAGCTGATTCTTCAGCCACATCTAATCAAAGTCAATTGTTCCAATAAAACACAGGTTTCATATCCAGATTATTAATTCAAAGCATCTCATCATCTCTCCTGATCACAGTTTTTTTTCATTTATCTTAAGCTCCATAAACTAAGCTCCATTGTTTTTACTTCATTCAATCATTTCAGAGATTAATGAAAATCTCAACCCTCATTAGAAAAACTAATTGCAATAATTTATGATTAATGCTGTGTCCCACTATTGACCCATATGCAGGGAATAAGTGTCTGTGGAGTGGTCAGCCCTAATGAGACATCTGTTCTACATCCTCTCCTCCCAAAGTTCAGGGATCATTGTCAAATTAAAAGCAGGAGTGTCAGAGGCAGAGGTGGTTGATGACTATAAGTAAACAGTGTCTTCTTGGTATAGCAGGAAAGCTGCACAGATGAAGTCACACTGTTAGTGACAACCTGCACAAGGCCTGTGCAAGGTTAAGGCAGACAGAATCCTAGCATGGACAATAGACATAAGCATGAATACAGCAAGTACACTTAACCACTGAGCCATCTCTTCATGTCCAGAGCATTAAGGTTGGTTTTTTTTTTTTTTTTTTTTTTGCAATTGTTAATCATATATATTGAAGACGACAATCAGTTATAGTATTCCATTACCAGCTATGGTTATGAGCCAGATGACCAAAGAAAATATATGTTCCTTTCACTTCAGGAAATTTAAATTTTGTTACAATTGTTCACATGTGTTCACATTTTATATCCTCTTACAAGTGATAAGTTTAAATTAATTTAAAGTTCATTGTATCTTTATAAAATAAAGACCAGGTTAACTAAATGTATCTAAGAATGTGCCTGTGGAAAACAAATTAGAAGGTAGTAGGATGATCCACCCTGGAAAGTCTATGGTCTTCAGGTGGGTGAGAGAGGATAGAGAACACACTGCAGCCTACACAGGATGCACACCTTCATGAACGCAGCATTCTGACTGCTTTCATCGAGAGCCTGCATAAGCATTTAGTATCTTCCTCACATTTAATTTCACAGGTGAAACATGAATATTAAAATCAGTTTGGCTTTATATGTTGATATCAAGGAGGCATTGAATGGAAGTGGAGAATAAACGAAACAGCGTCTGCTAAAGCAGAGAGTCTCTGTGCTATAAAACGTAGAACTTAACATTATATAAGAAAGTGAGGAATTTGCTGTACATGTGACATTATCACAGGTCTACTCAAAGAATAGCAACATCACAGTCCAACAGCAGACTATGATCTAATATAATATAGATAAATAACTAGATAGATGTATGAATTTCCTCTCTAATTAAACTTAGGCAACGTAGAAAACAATTCTTTAGTTATTTTAAATAATTTTAAATCCTAGTTGACTGAGAAATATGTGGGAGGAGCCAGAGCCTTCAGCTGCTCTGAAGCAGCACTGCCCCCCTGTGGCCACATTGGAAGGTCTTGACTCAACAGTTTCCTGAGCTTAAGGCCCAGGCCTTTAGGCATTAAATATTTTTCTGGGGACAATATTGTTGAGATGGAGAGGGATTTTATCTATGTAGAGGTCAGCTATAGGATGGTTTGGTTTGCTTTCCTTCCCTTCCAGCCTTTTCTCCATGAGATGGAGAGGGATTTTATCTATGTAGAGGTCAGCTATAGGATGGTTTGGTTTGCTTTCCTTCCCTTCCAGCCTTTTCTCCATGCACCATCATGAGTCCCCATCTTTCTATCTTGCCTAAAGCCACTTCCTTCTGGAAAATGAGGGAAGCCACGCATAAGACATGTAAAAATGAGAATGTTCACTACATGCAATAGAATTTTATATAATAAGCAAATGGCCAAATTTGACATGAGTTGTACTTTTTTGACCCCTTATTTATATCACTGGTTCACATGGTGATTATTAAGCCACAACCATTCTTTTTCACTAAAATATTTATCTTTTATTTTTGAGGTTATAATATAATCACATAAATCCATCCTCCCTGTCATCTGTCCAAAACCTTCCATATATTTCTCCTTGCTGGTTTTGAAAGTTATGGCTTCTTCTTTCGTTAATCATTGTTATATATGTATGTATAAACATATTTATTCATAGATAAATAAATACATAAATAAATAAATAAATAAATAAATAAATAAATGCAATCAGTTCAATCTCGATAATGTTACTTGTATGTATGTTGTCAGGACTGACCAATCAGTAAGGGATAACCATTTGGTGTGCTCGTCTCACAGAAAGACAATTTCCCCACCATCAGCATTCTTGGTTTCCAGTAGGTCATTGTCTAGAACAGAGACTGTGCTTTCCCCATCCACTTTAACATGTCTGTGGCTGTTGCGTTTCAGCTCATGTTGGAGAGCCTTCATCTGTGCAGATTCCAACATTCCCAGGAGACACAATTATACAGCAATACCCTGACCCTCTGGCTCTTGTCATCTGTCCACCTGTCTTCTTCAATGTTTCATGAGCCTTAGCAGGAGCAGGGGTTATACTGTAAGCACATCCGCTATTACTAGGCTCCACAGCGATGCACCTTGATTTGTTGTGGTTTTCAGCGATGACCTCTGTCTTCTAGTAAAGTCATGGAGACCCTACAACCACCACTGTACTAAACTAGACAATCCCTATCTGCATTCTAAGTATTTAGAGAGTTCATTTAGAGAGTCTGCTCATTTTGCTCATTATAGAAAGAGTCAATCATACTCTTTTATTGAGTTGTAAGAACACTTTTTAGGTATTCTACTTAAAGTTACTTGAAATAGGTGTACATATTGTTTAAATAACAATATGTTTTGATTACTCTTTCATACTCCCTGCTCTATTTTCTTAAAGATGTTCAGATCTCTACTGAAACATTTCAAAGTAATGCTGCACAAAGTTAATAAATGAAAGCTCACCCTCAATAATGAATTAGAAGATTCAAAATTTTCTGTGGGTGACACTGTTCTGTGGGAAAATGGTTCTGGGTTGTGTAAGGAAGCTATTTAGGGAAGATTCTGCCAGTGAGTTAGCAACAGCCTTCCTGCATGGTTTCTGTTTAAATCTCTTGTTTGAGTTCCTGCCTTAATTAGCACGAATGGTGAACTATGACCTGGAAGTGAAAGCTAAATAAATCTGGTCACCTCTTAGGTTGCTTTTAGTGTTTTATCACAGCAGCAGAAAGGGGACTAGAGCAAGCAGCTGTCTGTGCATTCTGTATCTTACATGGCTCAATGTTTTTGCTGTTTCTGCAGTTTGATTTCTCCTCACTAACCCTGACCCCGTCCACAGCAGTTCTACCGGGAAGCCTGCCTTTGCCTTTCATTCCTTTTGCTCCTCAACATTTATGAGTTCTGCACATTGTGGCTTAAGTGATCACCTTGATTCTATCCTCACATCAGCTTCTCTGCTAGTTCTAAGATAGACATTTATGCTTTGAGAGCGTGTGTGTATGGAGCAATGAAGATAAAGACCAATATCCTGACCCTACAAGGACAAAAGCTCACCTGAGGTTACAACTCTGCCAATACAGGAAAGGTAAATTAAACCAGACCGATATTCTTTGTGGCTTCCTGATGTCTTGTGACTGCAAAGGGCCACACCCACCCAGCTGAAGGTTTGTGTGCGGGCTGCAAGTGTGTGGGAAGCACTGTGGTTCCATAGCACAGAGATAAGTGCCTGAGTCTGTGATCTGGGAGGAGGAAATGTGCAAAGAGCTGCGACGTTCTTTAATGACTGTTGTGGATGTCAGTCTCCCACTCCTCTTTGTCCCAGAAGGATTGTAGAACAGGCTGAAGAGGCTTCCCCCAGGACGTTGGTAAAACCACTGCACACTGTTCGGAGTGGTGGAAAAGTTACACCGCAGCTCTGCCTTCTCTCCCTCCTGCAGAACCAAGGACGCGGGACTCTGCTGCACTTGCTGCCCTTTCAGCCCTGATTAGAAACAGAGAGACACAGATGGCTGTCACTGCAGTGTCCACAGAGCCCTGAGCACACCCATGACCTCTGAGAAGGTGGGAGTTCTGCAGGACTCCTGAGCTGCCCTCCCCACCCCTACATGTGCTGAGCCAGATCCTCTCAGGTGCCCTGAATGCTGACAGCCAGACTCACAGCAAACCTGGGTGCACAGAAGCCCCAGCAGAGAGCACAGCAGCCTCTTCATGGAGCTTGTGTGGTTGCTGGAGACAGAAGTAACCAACCCCTGGGCTGTGGTGTCAGGGTGGCTGTTGAAGTGTCCCCTCCTTCTGCAACCAGTCAGCTCCACCCAGGAACCCTGCCAGGCCAGCCCCTGCTGAGTTCCCTCCCAGCCTTCAGAGCCAGAAGCTCCTCCCAAATCAGACCTACCTAGAGTCTGGGTGGAGAACAGTGAGGGGAGAGGGGCATTCTGAGATGACCCTTGGGTTGATCAGAGTTGGGAAATCATGAGAAAGAGAGGACTACAACATTCCAAGAGAATGTGCCTCAGCTGTGTACGGAGCCTGGAAAACTCAGGGAAAAAAAAAACCCAAAGTTTTAACTCAGGAAACAGGTGTATGTTCTAACTAAAGACCTTTTATTGGAGCCACAAAGATGGCTTATCAGTTAAGGGTACTTTTTTTTCCCTAGAGGCCTTAGCTCCCTTGCCAACATCCACATCAGGTGACTCACAGCAGCCTGTCACTCCAGCTCCAGGGAGTCAGATGCTGTCTTCAGTCCTCCTCAGAAACTGTACATGGATACCCGATGTTTACACAGACCCACACTCATACACATTACCAAAAAAAGAAAGAAAGAAAGAAAGAAAGAAAGAAAGAAAGAAAGAAAGAAAGAATAGTCTTCACCTATGAAATAATTTAAGTGAGATCATTGCAGTGGAAAAAGAACCAGGAACATAAAGATATAGTCAAATGAAATGGTTTCCTAGCTTTGCAATGCATTTTAAAGTGTAGGACTCTCCTGCAACAACAGTCACCATGTGTTCTAAATGCTGTATAAAAATTGGAACCCTATAAGAAAGAAGGGCACTGGGAAAACCTAATGTAGGAGAGCTGCATTCCAGAGTGACAGGGCGGCAGCCCTGGTATGCTGACTGCAGGAAGCGGGTGGCAGCACGTGTGCTGACTGCAGAAAACACTGGGCTATGCAGAGCAATGCATTGTAAAGTGTTACCATGAAGAGACTGGATGAAACATGAGACTAGTGATAAAAAACCAACTACATAATCTGATCCAAAATAGTTTACAGCCCACCTCATGCCCTCTGAGCCAGTCACGGTCTCAGTATGAGAACAATGAATGATTCCTACTTTGATCAGAATCCTATAGCATACTTGGGGTAAAATTTTCTTCTTGGATAAAAGTGTTGTTTCTCAGGAATCAGATCATTCCAATTATAAACGAGTAAATGGCAACTAAGGTCTATCCCATAGGAATGAAGTACTTGCCAGGATTCTACTTTCTCTGTACTGTTGTCTTCGTAAAACATGTCGATTCCCTGAAAGTGCCTGAGGCTGGGACCCTGTTCTCTTACTCTGCAAGCCTCAGGTTGTGTCCAGGTCTGCACTTGTGACTCATGGCAGAAGAACACTCAGATCCCTTGGTCCCATTGTCAGGGGATCCTCAGGTGGGACAATTTTCATCCTTCCTGACTCAGTCTGAAAGTCCTCCATGCCAGAGGCAGGATGGTTTTCTAGTGGGATCTTCAGGAGCTGCTGGGGACCCGAGTGAGGGTGTCACACATGGAGGGAAGGACCCTGAGGGACAAGGGATGAGCAGCTGCCCTTCAGATCTAGAGCAGCTGCTGTACATGCACAGATGCAGCCATCAGGCTGGGGCAACCCTGGCCTCTGCATCCTCCTGTAGCATCAGTGCTGTGTGGGGAGCCCAGCCACAGGAGGTCTCTGTTCAGAGTGAAGCCACACCATGTTCTTTCTGTGAAGATGGACTGAAGCAGAGTGACACTCACAGGGCTGTCCAAGCTTCAGGATGCACAGCAAGGTCACCAAGATGAGCAGGAAGCAGCTCACTCCTTCCTGGGAGATTCCCAGGAAGCAAATAAAGCCTGAAGAGTAGGAGGGGAAAACAGAGCTTGCTTTGGGCTTAAGGAGGTTTAGATACCTCCATCCTAGGAACATGGAAGAGACAATGAGGAAGAGACCCTTTCTCTCCCTTGGCCTGCCTCTGACATCTGGGTAAAATATGTGCTGTCAGAACATACTGAGGCAGTGGAAGAGGTTTTAAAAAACAATTTAATAAATTCACATAAGAACATAGTATATTCAGACCAAATCCACCACCACCCTGTTCCTGCTACAACTCCTCTCAGAACCCACTATATACCACTCCCCCTGACAAAGCCAGTAAACTAGAAAATAGCGCATTGGGGGAAAAAGAAAGTTAAGAGTACAAGATAGGATAGTAGAATCCAGATAGTTTAGTGTCAAAGGGAGCATGAAGAGGGCTGTGTAAGCAGAGAGCAGAGCAGGATGGCAGGGCAGGGCTAAGACAGAGGTTTGAGTGAGTTTATTCTAATCAGTGAGAAAGCCATTTATGTTTTAGAAGGAGTCATTTGGAGGCCCAATAGAGACATAAGAAGTTCACAACTGCAGTGGGCTTTGCACTGTCCTTGTTGCCTTCCCAGGGTGAATTCCAAGGGTTTCTGATCATATGCAGAGAAAGGTTTATGCTTTCTAAGTGTCAAAAGCTGTGAGTTTTTAAAAAGAAGAATATACAGTTATGAACTGGAATGGAGAAAATATTTTAGAGTGATAAAATTGCAGCATCTTTACATATTGTGAAGTAAGAGCCAGAATCACAGAGTGTAGACACTGATTAGTTACTAACGTTCTACACAATGCCATCAAAACGCCATGAAAAAGATTGATCGATGCTGCTGAGAATAGTGCCGGTGCATTACAGTATGAAGAGTGAACTAAGAAGTATAGGCTTGAATAAACACTGTGAAAGTAAAAACCCCAAGCCCACCACAGACAATCTCCATTCCAATAAACTCAAATTCAAATTCAACAGAAATCAAGTTTATGAGAGCCTCGATTACCTGTTCAGTCCCTTGGCTTTTCTTATAAAATACAACATAATTCAGGAGTGTCACCTGCCATGTTCTAGGCCCTGCCCACAGAAAGAGATTATGCAGTGCATGGACACCAGGGGGCAGGAGTTATGAGCATCGTCTTTCTTTTTTTTTTTTTTTTTTTTTTTTTTCAACTTTTATTAGATATGTTCTTCATTTACATTTCAAGTGTTATCCAGGAAGTTCCCTATATCCTCCCCCCTCCCGGCCCTGCTACCCTACCCACCCGCTCCCACCCCCTGGCCCCGGCGTTCCCCTGTATTGGGGCATATAAAGTCTGCGTTCAATTCCACTACCACAAGTCTCACTCTAGCAGGTATTCTGAGTGTTAACACTTGTCCAAATAACTCTCTCTCTCTCTCTCTCTCTCTCTCTCTTTCATGTATGCATGTGTGTGTGTCTATATTATCAATCAAAATATTAAAATAAGGTCATTGAGAACCTTATCAGGTCCATTCTGTGAGGCAATTTTATGCCAAAGGCAGCACACAAAGGACAGAGTCCTCAGGCACATGAGAGAGAGCACAGTGAGGTAGCAGTGAACACTAGAGCAGAAAAGCAGATTAGAAGCAGGGAGGGAGGGGAGATACAGTTTCCAACACCAGACACTGTCCGGAGAGAAACTAACTTGATTTGACTTAAGGAACCAGGAAACAAGTACTCATAATGTAAAGCAGCATTATCTAAAGGCTGACAAATCGTGATGGCAGCACCTATGTGCACAATGAACTGACCATGGGTCACATGAATAGAGCCAACTCAGCCATGCAACCCAGTCAGGTCCAAAAAAATGTTTATGGCCACTTCATCATCACCTGGTGAATGAAATTGTAATTGAGGGGTATTTGGTGAAGGTCAGTCTTCAAATTTTTTACTTTTTTTTTTTCAAGACAGGGTTTCTCTGTATAGCCCTGACTGTCCTGGAACTCACTTTGTAGACCAGGCTGGCCTCGAACTCAGAAATCCGCCTGCCTCTGCCTCTTGAGTGCTGGGATTAAAGGCGTGTGCCACCATGCCCGGCTAAATTTTTACTTTTTAAACACAATTTAAAACTTAATATCATGTTACCTGTTCTCTTCTTAAATCTGCAGTCTATTGTGTAGGGGGCTCTGGAGCCTGTGATTCATTAACCCCACATTAAATATTCTTCCAGTTACAAGAAAATATTTTGGATAATGTATTGCCTATATGTTTTAAAAAGAAAACCTTACTATAATAATTTATCATACTAATACTCATTATGATTTTACATGCATAAATAGAGTTTTGGAGAAATTAAGTAAATTCATTAAACAACAATCTCAGTATCAGGCAAGGGAGTTATTGTTAATGGAGGTACCAGAGTTATACAAAACAACGCAGGCTATTGTCATTATTCCTGGTTGCCCAGTATAACTAGATAGTAAGATTCTGTGGCTAAAGGTACCACATTCTACTGCTGCATGACATAGAGAAATCAACCTTGAACTGACTGGGGAAAGGTCCTTCTTGCTGGCTAGCTTTCATAGTGCTGGAAGGTCCTATGCAGCCTGCTGGGGAAGAAAGGAAAGCAATACTATTCATCTGTGCTGGACCCTGCACACTACAATACTCAACTTCCAGATATTATGTGCCCCAGGGTGCTCAATAGTGGCCTGACTTCTACAGAATAATCACTGCTTTCTGATTGTATTTGAAGCCTACTCCATAGGAGGGAACTCATACCTAGTACTATAACATGGTCCAAAACCCCATGATTCAGAGGTCATAGGCCCTAGGGGGGAAATACTATTGTTATTTTGATAAATGATCACATCAAAGGGCTCACTTCTAAGTGTGTGTTTATACTCACAGATTATTGCTCGTCTCAACTTGGTTGGAGTATATCTTTCAGAAACTTTCTCTAATGGGGACTTTCCATGCTGTTTTGTTCAAAATACCCTTAGTTTTAGATATCCTTTCCCCACATTCCTTCCTCTGCCATGCCCTCTTATTATCACACATTTAAATTCTGCCTGCTCCAGCTTCCCATTTATTGAAGGGATTTTTGTTTTGTTCTGTTCTGTTTTTCTGGTTTTGTTTTTGTTTTATATTTCCCCTTCCTCCAAAGATCACCTCTTCCATCATGACCCCGTACTGATTAACTAACATCTATGGAGATTCCAAATAAAAAACACAATGACAATGCTCATCTGACAGATTCTATTCTGTGCTGTACCATTAGAAGTAGAATTGGCATTTATAAATTCAATAAAACATCCCACTTGGCTCCCTAACCAGCAAGATAGAATGCCTTGGCTCTTCTTTGTGTATACAAATATGAGTCTTTCTTGAGAGATACTATGGCCTTTCATTTCAGATTTTTCTTCTCTATCAGAGAGATAAATTTGACAACTAGAGTATTTTATTTTTAACCAAAATCTTTTACAGAAACCTTGGCCTCCTTTCCCACATTTCAGAACAATGTCAGAGGAACTAACTCTAATCCCAGATGAGTGAGTATACCAAGTGGTCAGGATTTAACAAAAGTGCAATGTCAGACAAGAGAAGACTTTAAAAGGAAGGGATTTCTGGACAGTCTTTTAAGACCAGGCTGCATCAGACACAATGTGTAGGACAGGGGAGGACCTGCATCTCAGGGCATCATTTTGAGACCTCCAACAGCTGTGTTTTATGAGCAGCTTCACTAAGTAAAGACTCTCGGGGAGTGTGGTGGTTTGGAAGAGAAAGGCCCTCATAGGCTCAAATGTCTGAAAGGTTGATTTGGGCTTGGTAACTATTTAGGAAGGATCATGAGGTGTAGCTTTGTCTGGGATGGGGAGGCATGTTATTGGTGGTGAATTTTGCTCTCAAACCCCAAGCCACACCCAGTCTCTCCCTCTCTCTGTATCTGCTTGTGATCAGATGAAAGCTCTCAGCTACTGCTCCAGGGCCATGCCTGCCTGCTCTGCTACTATGACAGTCATAGACTCACCCTCTAACCTTTAATCAAGCCCCCATTTAAATGATTTCTCATATAAATTGTCTTGACCATGGCCTCTCTTCACAGCAATAAACAGAAAAACTGAGATGGGAAGTTGGTCTGAACTCTCTGATAACATGATCCAAGGAGAGGAAGAATCTAAATAACTTATGGAGTGAAACTGAAGCAAATTTTTAAAGACTAGAGTCTATACTCCTCATTTCAGTCATAAATTTGAAGTGTAATAAAAGAAGATTCTTGCAGAATTTAAATCACTATATTTTGTAAGACATCTTGGTAGAGATAAATCCCTTGTCAGGGTTTTCCTGGAGAACTCCTCCATCTAGGGAGAGAACTTTATTCTTGAGATAAAAGCTTAGATTCATCTCTAGCAATGACTTCCATCCTATCCTGTCGGAATATTCACCAATTGCTAGATTTCTAGGTGTCTGATGGCACATTTTTTTCATGTTTTTCAGGAAGCTAGATAAACAACCACTTAGCATATATCCTCCCTCTCAGGGCCTCCCACTCAGCCCTCCTGCACCCTTGGTTCATGTGCAGCTTCCCCTGCAGTCTCCCTCGCTGTGTCACTCAAAGCACAGTAGTACAGGGCAGAGTCTGACAGCTGCACCGAGGACTTCTGCAGATGGAAGGAGCTGCTGCTCTTATGGAGGGTGGCGTGGAACCCTTGGTGCTCGGTCCTCTTGTTGTCTGTGGCGCTCCTCAGGAGTAGCTTAGGGGCTTCGTTGAGATATTGCACATACCAGAAAAAGACAACACTTGAGTAAGTAGTCTGATAGGTGCAGTTCAGCATCACAGGCAACCCCTCTGTGAGAGTGACCAGGCCTTCTGTCTGGGTCACGGAGTCTCCATTGCTCCTTCCTGAAAATAAATTTTAAAAATGAATGAATGAATGAATGAATGAATACAGAGGAATTACTTTTTATGCAAGGAGGAATACTAAAGACTGCCAGAGTTGTAAGAAAATGACATCATTAGCCCTTGGAGTAAAATATGACTTACTGAGCATTAGGAGGAGCACAAGAACTGAGCAGGTGTCAGGGAGCATGTTCATAGAAGAAATAACACTTGGTCCTTGAGTGCACCAATCTCACAGGGCAATTCTCCTGCAGGATCTCCTCACACTCCTCACTCACAGACAAGGACCTCTGTCTGCACAGTGAGTTTGTCATGTTAAGTCACCACCCAAATGAGATGTTAACCACATCTGAAGGGGCAGCGCCCTCTGCTGATTTCCCTTCAACCTGCACCACAGTTTTCTGCACAGCACATTGCATGTAAACTTGGAACCTTACCAAAGGAGTCAGGTCTCAAGTCTCCAGTGGATGCCTGAAATCACTAGTATTACTGAACTATCTGTATCCTATGGTGTTTTGCATGATTGTCATACATAAATACACACACATCTGTTAAAATTTATCTATGTTCTCTCATTTTTTTTTAGTTCTTTGAGAATGCTATGCAATGAATTTCATTTATACTCACCTGCTCCCTCCCTTTCTGCAAAATCTGTCCCCTCTTCCATACCAATCCAATTTTTCCCCACCCCGTTAGAAAATAAAACATATCAAGTTTTGTGTTACAGCTGGTGCTGTTTGTATACTCTTGGATATATGGCCTTCAGTGGAGGGTGATCTATGCATCAGAGTTTGTACCTTTAAAGATAATAGACTCTCATTCCTAGCAACTACCATTGCCAATAGCCTCCTTGTAATGAAATTTTGACTGACCTGATCCTTTGCATGTCTTATGTGTCCCGTCAACCTCTGTAAGTGCATATATGCAGGTGTCCTGCAGTGTCCAGAAAACTACTATTTCCCTGTAGTTACCCACCACCTATGGCTCTTATAATCTTTTCACTCCCTCTTCCTCAATGAACTCTGAGTCTTGGGAGGAGGGTGTGGGTTATAGATGTCCTATCTGGGGCTGAGTGAGCTACAGCTTCTTCTTCTCTGTAGCATGATGAGTTATGGTTCTCTGTTAATCACCATGTGCTACAGCAAGAAGCCTCTCTGGAGACTGTATATATACCAATAACTCCTTAGGAGTTGGTTTAGTAATATCTCCATTTAGGAGAGCAATAACCATAGGGTTTCCCGTATGGTCTACATCTTGTCTAGTCACAGGTTCTTAGCCCTGAAAATGATGCTGTGTATGGGTTCCAATTTGTGGAACAGACTTTAACTTGAATCAGAATTTGGTGGGTTACTTCCTTGACCTTTGTGCCACTATTGAACTAACAGGCATGCCTACCTATGGCTTTAGCTCATAGGATTCAGAGTTCATAAAGACTGGCACTCATTTTCTCTTTCAGTAGCATGTGTAACACATTCTAGCACTATGGAAACTATCCAGTAAGACTGAAGCTTTAACGTAAGCACCAGCTTAATTTTTCCATGTTCTGTGATTTCATCAATAGGTTTTTACTATCAAGTTCTGGGGGTTGACCATCAATATTGCAAATAGCCCATAATATAGAGGAGTATAGAGAACCTCACTAACCAATAGGAAGTAAGCTATTTCTGGCACTTAGCTTTTTTCTTGTTATCCTGTGTTGGTCTAATAGGGGCTTTGTTGCCTCATTTCAGGTTAACTCCACTGAAATTCTTTATGTATGTGTATGTATGTATTTATGGACGCTTCTATAATTCATTTCTACATGAATTTTTCAAAATGTACAATGGGAAAAGAGCTTTTTTTTCAGTTATACATCTGAGAACATTAAGTATCTAGAATATAAAAATAACATTAAAATCTAAACATCAATAAAACAAACCAATAAAAATGGAGCATGAAACTATAAAAATAGTTCTCAAAACGTGAAGTACGAATGGTGTTAACAACTCTAGTTATCATGAAAATACAGATTAAAGCTACATTTAAATTTCATTTTTCTCAGAAATAATGGCTAATTTTCAAACAAACAAGCAAACCAAAAATATATGAATGTACTGCTTTTTAATTACCCATTCATCAGATGATAGGCATCTTGCTTGTACATATTCCCTAGCTACCATGACTAGAACAGCATTGAACATGAATAATCAGATATAGTCTATAGCGTTGTTTAGGTATATTGAAAAGAAAATATACCAGGATCATCTGATAAGCCTATTTCTAGACTTTGAGGAAACTTAACATTGATCTCCATAGCAATCCATCAGTATGCACACCCATCAGCAGTAAATTCATGTTTTTCTTTCTCCAAATCCAAGGCAGTACTTTTCATCGTTTGCTTTTTGCTTCTTAGCTATCATTCCTGGAGTGATATAGAATCTCAAAACAGCTTTAATTTTCATTTATGTAATAAGTAATGATGATGAACATTTAAAAATATTTCTCAGCTGCTTATTATTTATATTTTGATTATTCTTTGTTTTGATTGTTAAGTTTCATCTTTAAATTTTAAATTGTATTTGTTTCTTGATGTTTATGGATTTTTAATTGCTTGTATGTTCTACATATGTATAGCTTAGAAGGGTTTTCTCATTCTGTAGGATGGCTTTCCACTCACATGGTGGTATTCTTAGCTGTGCAGAAGGTGTTTAGTTTCATTAGGTCTTGTGTATTAGTTGCTGGGCTTAATGTCAGAGCAGAGTATGTGGTGGAAATCAGAGGTGGAGAGTCATATAAGAACTTATCTACTACTAGAGAAGCTTCCTAAGTCTATACACATATTAAGTAGACTTACCATATAATGGGACAATAAACCTCTTAAAAGACACCATGGGATAACAAATTAAAATCCCAGTGGCAGGAATGGGTTTTATTTGTTGAAGTTATTGTCTAATGGGGTTCTATATTCCCTCAAGCATTACAGGTAATCACCAGTTCTCTATATTGGCAATATATTTACAGTGCTCTGGTTACTCTCTAGAACTTAATGATAAAATCCTATTTCTGAATGAAACATATATGTGAGTAGTAAAGCATTAAGAAATAAAGCTGGTATTCACTTAGAAGCTCACTAACAGACACATTTATATTCACTTACTTACATACTTACTTAAAGCACCAAAACCTCCAGGCCTTCACTGGGTAATTACTTGCTTCTTTTACTCAGATTTTTAGTGAGAATGGAGAGAACAAAAAGAGAAAGATGCAATGTGTTTAAAGCTACAGACATGATAGGTACAGACAAAAATCAACTGTAGTTATTAACGAGATCCATGCTGTTATAGAATACATACTACTTTTCACTGAAATGCTAGAAATGGTTCCCAGAAGGTAAGATACTCCAGGGTAAAAGAATAATAGATTTTTCACTTAAAAAATACTCCTGCAAAATAGTCTCTTTGGGTACTTTCTGGAAACTTTCCAGGCTGGGAAGTGTTTTCCTCAATTTAGTCACTTAGGCATTCAGAAGCCGCTCACTGCATCAGTGATAAAGGGTTTGGACTACAGGGGAACCTGGCAGTAGAATTCAGTACCATCTGCATAATGCTTGTAACTGCCTGTAATCACCAATGCCTGCACTGAGGCACAGAGGAAATCTAGGGATAGTAGACCCTGTACAGCAGAGCCAGATTCCTGGAAGCCTTGAGAGGCCAATGGGTGAAGTGCAAGGGCAAAACCCAAATCACAATGGTGTTTCAGATTCCAGGGAGAGTGCATATCTGCTCAGGAAAGCTGCAAGATTTGAAAACTATAGTGCATGTGTATTAGAGTGTATTTAATCCTAGAAATACTTACCTCCAAACTATAGCATTTTAGGAAGCTGCTCATTATAACACCTGATGAATCAGAACTTCCTGCAGCTAGAAGACTTACCTCAGTATGTCAAAGGCACATCTAGGTCTTGATGCTACACAGAGATTAGATTAGCCTTTCAGTACTGCTAAGTCCTTCCTTATGATCCACAAGGATTCAAAACTCTTTATTGTGGCTATTATGAATAAACCTGCTATCAACATAGTTGAGCAAGTGTCTTTGTTAGAGAATGGAGCATGCTTTGGGTATATGCCTAGGAATGGTATAGCAAGTCTTGAGTAAGAAATAGTCCCAGTTTTTTTGAGAAACCTCCAAATTCGTTTCCAAATTGGTTGTGCAAGTTGGCACTTTTCATCAGCAATGAAAAAGTGTTCCCCTTGCTCCATGTCCTCACTAGCAGGTGCTGTCCCTTGAGTTTTTGATCTTAGCCATTTCGATGGGTGTAAAATGGAAGGAACCTCACAGTTTTGATTTGAATTTCCCTGAAGACTAAGGACTTTGAACATTTTTTAAGTGCTTCTTGGCCATTCCGTTGAGAATTCTCTGCTTAGTACTTTACCTTGGGTTGTTGTTTTTAATTGGGTTATTTGGGTTGTTGTTTTTAATTGGGTTGTTGAGTTGTTGGTTCTTTGTAAATTTTGGATATTAGTCCTCCCTCAGAGGTAAAGTTGGTAAAGATTCTCTCCCAATCTGTGAGCTGCCAATTTGTCCTATTGACAGTGCCCTTTGCCTTACAAAAGTTTTGCAGTTTCATGAGGTCCCATTTATCAATTGTTGATCTTAGAGCCTGAGCCATTGGTGTTCTGTTCAGGAAATTGTCTCCTGTACCAATGCATTCAAGGGTATTTCCCACTTTCTGTTCTATGATATTTAGTGTATCTGACTTTATGTTGAGGTCCTTGAGACACTTGGACTTGAGTTTTGTCCAGGGCGATAAGTGTGGATCTATTTTCATTCTTCTACATGTCCCTCAACTGGAGAATGGATAAAGAAAATGTGGTACATCAACATAATGGAATACTATTCAACTATTAAAAACCAAGACATTATGAATTTTGCAGGCAAATGAGTGGAATTTGAGAATATCGTCCTGGGTAAGGTAACCCAGTCCCCAAGGGACATGCATAGCATGTACTCACTTATAAGTGAATATTAGCCATATAATACTGGTACCATGTTACATTCCACAAACCCAAAGAAGCTAAACAAGAAAGGGACAGGAAAGTGCTCTGAGTAGAGGCCTTGTCACCATCTGGGAGCTGTGATAAGTTCCTTTTCTCTGTCAGTTAAAGAATTTCTAGGTAGAAAAATCTTGAGTCCAACATCGAAACAGAGAAAACATAGTAGACAGAATCAACTGATGAAGAAACTCTTATATTATGAGAAGATAGATAGATAGATAAATAGATAGATAGATAGATAGATAGATAGATAGATAGATAGATAGATAGATAGATAGAACAGAGAAAGAACCTCTGCAGAGCAGAGGGGGCATTCAGGAACCCCCAAATCTAGTGTCTTCTGCAATTCTGGTGTTTATAAGGATCTTTTAAAAGATTTCCTCCTCTCCTTTAGAGTTGGTCAGTTTGGATAAACACAAGATGGTTAATTGACCCACAACTTTGGCATAAACATGTCCTGATCAGGCCTCGAACTTGTTCAGGTTCGACAGCAGCAGTGTGCTTGTGTGGGGCTTAGAGAGAACTACTTATGGAGAAAAGCCTCACCAGGCCTCTGTTTTAAATTGCCAAGTTTAATCTCAGATCAAGGTGGTGAAGAAGAAACCAGACATCTTTAGAGTCCATTGTTTTTGATAACTATATGGCCCCTCCCCCTACCTGTCTGCCTAACAGTGAATCTATTTAACTCCTAGTCCCTCTGTGTCAATGTGATTTAGTCTTCCACTGTTTCTCTATCACAAGTTAAATTTATTAAGATAGCAGGGTGGGACCTCTACCTGAGTCCTGCCTGTGCCACTGCAGGGCAGCTATGGGAGTTTTGCTACTGCAATTGTTGGTAATATGTTCAGCTTCCCAGCTGTTTGGGGCATGAAGATTCTCTCCTTGTCAGTTGTTCACGTTTCGACAGAAACATAAACTAAAGATCAGAAGTTAGCATTTACATTTTCCAAGTGCAGTTCCAAAATATCAAGACCTGGCCTCTTCAAAGATGCAGCCTCTGAACTTAGATGCCCCCGATCCCATTTCCAGTAGATCAAACTTACCAGCTAGTTGAAGGCATACTTCCACGAAGGCTACCAGTTTACAAGTTCTCCCTTCTATCACAGGGGATGCAACTCTGGACTCTTATTTGGAACTAAGTTCCTAAAAAAAAAGTTAGCTCCCGATACTGAGTACACAATCTAGTCTATTTTCCAGAGCTCTGGCTTTTAACCTAACCATCCAGAGGAAAGTTTAGTCTAAACACACACACGCGCACACACACACACACACACACACACACACACACACACACATCTAAAGGGATCAAAGCCTTCTGCCATCTAGTGCTTGCCATCTCATCCTGCCACTGGAACATGCTGTGAGATACCTGAATCCACAGCTGATTTAGAAGAAATTACAAAGCTATTCCATTCTCTGCATTATCTAGAACAGTTAAGAGGTAACAGTTTAATTTGATAAGACATGAAGGTGGAGAGAGTTTTATACAGATCCCAGGGATGCAGAGACGTTGTTTCTAAGGTGGCAAGTCCTTTCACAACTCAGCTGTATATGACTAAATGACCTAGTGCCAGACACTGACATCACCAATGATTGACCTAGGACAGTGGCTCTGTGTGATCTCATGTCAATGAAAGAAAAATGTGGACTCTATGTGGACTCTTCTAAGTGTATTCAAAGCCAAGGCAATCTTTATTAAGAGAATTATAGGAAAATGAGAATAAGAAAAAGTGAAAGAAACTTCTGAGAAATTTTTCAGAGATGAAAGAGCTGGCAACCTTCTTAGCTAAGATGTTTATAGGGCTATGGAAGAGACTGGACATGTGCTGTTGTATTTATGCTGACATTGGTTAATTATCTGGGTGATCACACTCTATGCATGTCCCAGCTTGGGAGATGATCATGTGATGTTCAGGTACTAATCACCCATTAGAAGATGATGAGGCCTCCTCTACCCACCTCAGACTTCTGCGTTCCTTGATGCTAACCTTGACTGCTTAATAACTGATAGTCACTGTCTGGTATTAACACTTCTTCTTTTTTTTCTTTTTCCAATTTTTATTAGATATTTTCTTCATTTACATTTCAAATGTTATCCTGAAAGTCCCTTATATCCTCTCCCATCCCTCTCCGGACCCCCCTACCCACCCACTCCCACATCATGGCCCTGACGTTCCCCTGTACTGGGGGATATAAGGTTTGCATGACCAAGCGGCCTCTCTTCCCATGATGGCCAACTAGGCCATCTTCTGCTACATATGCAGCTAGAGACACAAGCTCTGTGGGTACTGGTTAGTTCATATTGTTGTTCCAACTACAGGGTTGCAGACCCCTTCAGCTCCCTGGGTACTTTCTCTAGCTCCTACTTTGGGGGCCCTGTGTTCCATCCAATAGCTGATCATGGGCATCAACGTCTATGTTTGACAGGCACTGGCATAGCCACACAAGAGACAGCTATATCAGGGTCCTTTCAGCAAAATCTTGCTGGCATATGCAATAGTGTCTGTGTTTGGTGGCTGATTGTGGGCTGGATTCCCAGATGTGGCAGTCTCTGCATCCTTTCATCAAAGCTCCAAACTTTGTCTCTGTAGCTCCTTCTATGGGTGTTTTGTTCCCAATTCTAAGAAGGGGCAAAGTGTCCAAACTCTAGTCTTCACTCTTCTTGAGTTTCATGTGTTTTGCAAATTGTATCTTGGGTACTCTAAGTTTCTGGGCTAATATCCACTTATCATGAGTACATATCATGTGAGTTCTTTTGTGAGTGGGTAACCTCACTCAGGATGATACCCTCCAGATCCATCCACTTACCTAGGAATTTCATAAATTCATTATTTTTAATAGCTGAGTAGTACTCCATTGTGTAAATGTACCACATTTTCCATATCCATTCCCCTGTTGAGGGACATCTGGGTTCTTTCCAGCTTCTGGCTATTATAAAGAAGGCTGCTATGAACATAATGGAGCATGTGTTCATATTACCAGTTGGAACATCTTCTGGATATATGCCCAGAAAAGGTATTGCTGGATCTTCCAGTAGTACTATATCCAATTTACTGAGGAACCGCCAGACTAATTTGCAGGGTGGTTGTACAAGCTTGCAATCCCAGCAACAATGGAGGAATGTTCCTCTTTATCCACATCCTTGCCAGCATCTGCTGTCACCTGAATTTTTGATCTTAGCCATTTTAAATGGTGTGATGTGGAATCTCAGGGTTGTTTTGATTTGCACTTCCCTGATGATTAAGAATATTGAACATTTTTTCATGTGCTTCTCAGCCATTTGATATTCCTCAGTTGAGAATTCTTTGTTTAGTTCTGTGCACCATTTCTTAATGGGGTTATTTGATTTTCTGGAGTCCATCTTCTTGAGTTCTTTTTATATATTGGATATTAGTCCCCTATCTAATTTAGGGTTGGTAAAGATCCTTTCCCAATCTGTTGGTGGCCTTTTTGTCTTATTGACAGTGTCTTTTGCCTTACAGAAGCTTTGCAATTTTATGAGGTCCCATTTGTCAATTCTTGATCTTACAGCACAAGCCATTGCTGTTCTATTCAGGATTTTTTCCCTTGGGCCCAGAATTTCCAGGCTTTTCCCCACTTTCTCCTCTATAAGTTTCAGTGTCCTTGGTTTTATGTGGAGTTCCTTGATCCACTTTACACTTGACCTTAGTACAAGGAGATAAGAATGGATCAATTGGCATTTCTCTACATAATAACAGCCAGTTGGGCCAGCACCATTTGTTGAAAATGCTGTCTTTTTTCCACTGGATGGTTTTAGCTCCCTTGTAAAAGATCAAGTGACCATAGGTGTGTGGGTTCATTTCTAGGTCTTCAATTCTATTCCATTGGTCTACCTGTCTGTTACTATACTAGTACCATGCAGTTTTTATCACAATTGCTCTGTAGTACAGCTTTAGGTCAGGCATGGTGATTACACCAGAGATTCTTTTATCATTGAGAAGAGTTTTTCCTATCCTAGGTTTTCACTGTTATTCCAGATGAATTTGCAAAGTGCCCTTTCTAACTCAGTGAAGAATTGAGTTGGAATTTTGATGGGCATTGCATTCAATCTGTAGATTGCTTTCTGCAAGATAGCCATTTTTACTATATTGATTCTGCCAATCCATGAGCATAGGATATTTTTCAATCTTCTGAGATCTTCATTGATTTCTTTCTTCCGAGACTTGAAGTTCTTATAATACAGATCATTTATTTCTTTAGTTAGAGTCACACCAAGGAATTTTATATTATTTGTGACTACTGTAAAGGGTGTTGTTTCCCTAATTTCTTTCTCAGCCTGTTTATCCTTTGTGTAGAGAAAGGCCATTGATTTGTTGAGTTAATTTTATATCCTGCTACTTCACTGAAGCTGTTTATCAGGTTTAGTTCTCTGGTGGAATTTTTAGGGACACTTATATAAATTATCATATCATCTGCAAATAGGGATATTTTGACTTCTTTCTTTCCAATTTGTATCCTCTTTACTTCCGTTTGTTGTTGAATTGCTCTGGCTAGGACTTCAAGTACTATATTTAATAGGTAGGGAGAAAGCGGGCAGCCTTGTCTAGTTCCTGATTTTAGTGGAATTGCTTCAAATTTCTCTCCATTTACTTTGATGTTGGCTACTGGTTTGCTGTAGATTGCTTTTATTATGTTTAGGTATGGGCCTTGAATTCGTGATCTTTCCATAACTTTTATCATGAATGGGTGTTTGATTTTGTCAAATGCTTTCTCAGCATCTAACGAGATGACCATGTGGTTTTTCTCTTTGAGTTTGTTTATATCTTGGATTATGTTGATGGATTTTCATATATTAAACCATCCCTGAATACCTGGAATGGAGCCTACTTGGTCATGATGGATGATTGTTTTTATGTGTTCTTGAACTCAGTTAGCAAGAATTTTATTGAGTATTTTTGCATCAATGTTCGTAAGAGAAATTGGTATTAAGTTCTCTATCTTTGTTGTGTCTTTATGTGGTTTAGCTATCAAAGTAATTGTGGCTTCATAGAATGAATTGGGTAGAGTACCATCTGTTTCTATTTTGTGGAATAGTTTCAGAAGAACTAGAATTAGGTCTTCTTTGAAGGTCTGATAGAACTCTGCACTAAACCCATCTGATCCTTTTTTTGGTTGGGAAACTATTAATGACTGCTTCTATTTCTTGAGGGGATATAGGACTGTTTAGGTCATTAATCTGATCCTGATTTAACTTTGGTACCTGGTATCTGTCTAGAAATTTGTCCATTTCATCCAGGTTTCTCAGTTTTGTTGAGTATAGCCTTTTATAGAAGGATCTGATGGTGTTTTGGATTTCCTCAGGATCTGTTGTTATGTCTCCCTTTTCATTTCTGATTTTGTTAATTAGGATGCTGTCCCTGTGCCTTCTGGTGAGTCTGGCTAAGGATTTATCTTTCTTGTTGATTTTCTCAAAGGACCAGCTCCTGGTTTGGTTGATTCTTTGAATAGTTCTTTTTGTTTCCACTTGGTTGATCTTGCCCCTGAGTTTGATTATTTCCTGCCATCTACTCCTCTTGGGTGAATTTGCTTCCATTTCTTCTAGAGATTTTAGGTGTGCTGTGAAGCTGCTAGTGTATACTCACTCTAGTTTCTTTTTGGAGGCCCTCAGAGCTATGAGTTTTCCTCTTAGGAATGCTTTCATTATGTCCAATAAGTTTGGGTATGTTGTGGCTTCATTTCCATTAAACTCTAGAAAGTCTTTAATTTCTTTCTTTATTTCTTCCTTGACCAAGGTATCATTGAGTAGAGTGTTGCTCAGTTTCCATGTGAATGTTGGCTTTGTATTATTTATGTTGTTATTGAAAATCAGCCTTAGTCCATGGTGATATGATAGGACTCGTGGGACAATTTCAATATTTTTGTATCTGTTGAAGCCCGTTTTATGACCAATTATATGGTCAATTTTAGAGAAGGTCCCATGAGGTGCTGAGAAGAAGGTATATCCTTTTGTTTTAGGATAAAATGTTCTGTAGTTATCTGTTAAATCCATTTGCTTCATAACTTCTGTTAGTTTCACTGGGTCTCTCTTTAGTTTCTCTTTCCAGGATCTGTCCATTGATGATAGTGGGGTGTTGAAGTCTCCCACTATTATTGTGAGGGGTGCAATGTGTGTTTTGAGTTTTACTAAAGTTTCTTTAATGAATGTGGCTGCCCTTGCATTTGGAGCATACATATTCAGAATTGAGAGTTCATCTTGGAAGATTTTACATTTGATGAGTATGAGGTGCCCCTCCTTGCCTTTTTTGATAACTTTGGGTTGGAAGTCAATTTTTTTTTTGATATAAGAATGGCTACTTCAGCTTGTCTCTTCAGACTGTTTGCTTCAAAAATTGTTTTCTAGCCTTTCACTCTGAGGTAATGTCTATCTTTTTTCCTGAGGTGTGTTTCCTGTAAGCAGCAAAATGTTGGGTCCTGTTTGTGTAACCAGTGTCTTAGTCTATGTCTTTTTATTGGGGAATTGGGTCCATTGGTATTAATAGATATTAATGAAAAGTAATTGTTGCTTCCTGTTATTTTTGTTGTTAGAGCTGGAATTCTGTCCTTGTGGCTTTTTTCTTTTAGGTTTGTTGAAGGATTACTTTCTTGCTTTTTCTAGGGCGTTGTTTCCATCCTTGTAATGGTATTTTCCTGTTATTATCCTTTGAAGGGCTGGAATCATGGAAAGATATTTTGTGAATTTGGTTTTGTCATGGAATACTTTGGTTTCTCCATCTATGGTAATTGAGAGTTTTTGCTGGGTATAGTAGCCTGGGCTGGCATTCGTGTTCTCTTAGTGTCTGTATAACATCTGTCCAGGATCTTCTGGCTTTCATAGTCTCTGGTGAGAAGTCTGGAATAATTCTAATAGGCCTGCCTTTATATGTTACTTGACCTTTTCCCTTACTGCTTTTTAATATTCTTTCTTTATTTAGTGCAGTTGCTGTTCTGATTATTATGTGTCTGGAGGAATTTCTTCTCTGGTCCAGTCTATTTGGAGTTCTGTAGGCTTCTTGTATGTTCATGGGCATCTCTTTCTTTAGGTTTGGGAAGTTTTCTTCTATTATTTTGTTGAAGATATTTGCTGGCCCTTTAAGTTGAAAATCTTCATTCTCATCTACTCCTATTATCTGTAGGTTTTGTCTTTTCATTGTGTCCTGGATTTCCTCGATGTTTTGAGTTAGGATCTTTTTGCATTTTGCATTTTCTTTGATTGTTGTGTCCATGTTCTCTATGGAATCTTCTGCACTTGAGATTCTCTATTCCATCTCTTGTATTCTGTTGCTGATGCTCTCATCTATGGTTCCTGATTTCTTCCCTAGGGTTTCTATCTCCAGAGTTGTCTCCCTTTAGGTTTTCTTTATTGTTTCTACTTCCATTTTTATGTCTTGGATGTTATTGTTCAATTCCATCACCTATTTGGTAGTGTTTTCCTGTAACTCTCTAAGTTTTTCCTCTTTAAATGCTTCTAGTTGTTTATCTGTGTTTTCCTGTATTTCTTTCTTAAAGTCCTCCATCATCATCATAGAAGTGACTTTAGATCCATGTCTTGCTTTTCTAGTGTAATGGGTTACCCAGGACTTGCTATGGTGGGAGAGTTTGGTTCTAATGATGCCAAGTAACCTTGGTTTTTGTTGCTTCTGTTCTTCTGCTTGCCTCCTGCCATCTGATTATCTCAAGTACTTGCTGCCCTCAATATATCTGATTGGAGCCTATCCTTCCTACAATCCCAGTTGATTCAGGACTCCTCAGAGTCCAGCTTTCTCTGTGATCCTTTGATTGTGGGATCCTGTGAACCTCAGATTCTGTGTGTTTCAGAGTTCTTGGCAGTCAAGCTCCTCTGAGACCCTGAAATACTGTTGAGACCCAGCTCCTGTTATCCTGGGATCCTGTTGTCCTAAGATCCTGGGTGTGTTACAGTGCCTGGAAGTGGTGTCTCCTTTGAGGACCGTGAATCTGTCTGGTCTGTTCTAAACCAAGGAAAACCAGAAATGATCAAAAGGAACCTGAGCTTCTGGTCAGGAAGGGCTCCGGTGTCCTTGTTCTTGCTGTCACAGGCCCGTCACAATTGGATGGGAACTGATGTTGTGCTCCACTCACCAGTAATCCTAAGATTGCATGGAGAGTCCTCTAGGGACCATGGGGGTTTCTGCCTACTCTGAGCCCAAGGTGACCTGGTGCTTTCACCGACCGGAAGGGTGGTATTTACACTTCTGCATTTTAGGTGTCTCTGTGCTAAATATATTAAGCTTTTTATTCTTTAGGCTAACAAGAAAAGGCTACATGGGACATAGAGATTACTGTGAGAATGCAGAAAGAAAGCTGAATTAGATCTATGCAAAATTCAAGAAGGACTAAACTGATCAAAACCAAAATGTACATAAGAACTTTGACCCAGGCTTTAAACAGTACAAAGGATTTTAGCATGGGCTGAACAAGAGCATGGCCAGTGTCTATACCTGGAGCTCTGAGGAAATTCATTATGGTATAGTCAGATCTGAGACTCCATCTCTGAAGGTGTTCTTGAGCCAACACTGATAATCTGATCTTTTAAAGGAAGAGTCAAAATGTGCCTCCCAGCTGCAAGAAAGGAATGTGACTGAGTTAAAACAAGAGCCAATGATCAGAATAGTGTTGCTCTTAACCTTTGTCAGAAGAGCTTTCTTTTCACTGAGTTGCTGCAGAAGTATTGAGAATAAGTGTTGAGGCTCAAACTTAAGTGGGATATCTATATCAGCTCCCCCAAGGCTAGGAAAACTTCATAAAACTGAAAACCGAAAAACTGTCGAAATCCAGGAATAAGAAGAATGTTCAGAATAATGAAAATTGGAAACTGTGAGTACTCAGCCACCGGTGCAACATCTCCACCAACTCCTCATCCCAACAAAGCTTAGGGAACATCTTGGAAGAGAAGTGAAATAAACGCAAGACTGAAAAGATGAGAGCTTTAAAATTCTTTCCTCTGGACATGACATGGCTGTTGCACAACGTAAACTCACAGGACCTGCATCAGATATGTACAAAATCAAGACACATAAAACCTCAGGTAAAGGGGCTCATGAGACCCCTTTCTTGCTAAGGAGCAATTAGCACTTGGTGACTGTTGGGGCAAGGAGGATCATCATTCTTTAAGAAAGTGGACCCTTGTAGGTTGCCCATACGCCAGTGAGTGATCTGCACCCATGAGCATTGGGTACCACTCATTAGATTCATTAAATTATAAGAAATAAAAAGAGGGAGGAAGAAGAAGAGTTGTGGAGCTTAGAGCACGATATGTTCAGAATGAGGTATTGCCATAAGACAAAGACTTTCCAAATCAAGCGTGCTCTAGCTCAGGCCTTGTAGGGACCCAAGGTTTAGGTTCAGGCTGCAGGTGCCTGGGGAGCACTGTGTGCTCATTGCACAGAAGTAGAGAGCAGAGTCACTGGGCTGGGAGTCTCTGATGTGTAGGGAAACATGCAGGCTGGCTCTACTGAGGTGAGCTGTAAATCTGCCTTCTTCCTTTTTACCATCAGAGAAGATGGACACCAGCAACTCAAGGCCTTTCCCAGAATGCTGTCTGTACCACCCGAAGTTGTTGGAAGTACGATCACTGAATGTGCAATTGAGAGAGGCCGTAGCTCCCTCTGGGACAATGAGGGATTCTGGGCTCTGCTGCACCTTCTGCTGGCTGTTCACCCCTGTGCAGAAAGACAAAGGTTAGACAATCAAGACTGGATGTATATGGATGCTAACACTCTAGGATAACTTTTCCATGGGTCTCCCACCCCTTAACTAGAGATTTAAAACATCTATGTTTCTACCACTATCCTAGATTAGGCAGTGACCTCACTTAAAACACTTTATATCCAAAAGAAATCCCCAAACTCACAATTAAACTGGAGCCACAGGACCACTAATGAAACGCTCAAGGATTTCATCATTTGCTCTTTATCTCTCTCCACTGGGGATTCAGATGTTAAGCTCTTTTCAATACCCTTGTTTCATCAGCAAGCCCCTCCCCTTCTCACTCTCCCTCCCCTCCTTCCACTCCCCCACTACTCTCTCATTCAAAAACACTTGAGAGTTTCCCCCAGAGTCTCTAAGAAGAGGCTGCCATCTTGTGGTTATTGACAGTGACCAAAGAATTGCTAAAAAATAAACACCTTTCCAATGTGAGATGCTCAAAGTAAAAATCTGACATCTTAGTGAAAAATGAATTCAAGAGACATTTGCTCCGAGTCAATGTGGGGGAAAGTGTATGTTTTCATGTATTTCAAGTTAAATTTCAGATATTTCCTGTTACCTCAAGCAGCCACTTGTCTGTGTTCAATGACTGGTACTTTTTCTGTTACCAGCTCTAAGCGAGATCTTATAGATCAGTGAGATCATTGATCTTATGAGATGACTGCACAGCTTCTCTCTGTGCCAGACAACACACCTGTATAAAACATTTCCTTTGACTTTTGAAAGACTGTCTTCTAATTAAAGGAATTCTGGGAAAACCTGATGGGTTAAAATCTCAATAAATATGGTTCCATCTTAAACTTAAAATCTAAGGAACACTTTTTTTTTTTTTTTTTTTTTTTTTTTTTTTTAGAAAGGGGTTTGAATTGGAATGTCTCCCTTAGGCTTGTATATTTAACACTTGATCACTAACTGGTGGAACTGTTTGGGAAGAATTTATAGGTGTCACTTTCTTGGAGGAGGTATGTTATTGGGGATAGGCTTAGAGGTTTCAAAACTCCAAGTCATTCACAGTTAGCTCTTGCTCCTTGTCTCCCACTTATGGATCAGGTTTAAAGCTCTCAGCTACTGCTCTAGCACTATGCCTGCCTGCCTGCCTGCCTGCCTGCCTGCCTGCCTGCCTGCCTGCCTGCCTTCCTGCCTGCCTGCCTGCGTGCTTGCCTGCTACCATGCTACCTGCCATGATGATTATGGACTTACCCTCTAAACTGTAAGCCGCCATTAAACTTGTTCTTCTATAAGTTACTTTGGTCGTGTGTCACATCACAGAGGGAGAAAAGCGAGACAGGGTGTGGTGGTGTAAATGATGATGTCCCCATAAGCTCATAGGGAGTGGCACTATTAGAAGGTGTGATCTTTTGGAGTAGGGATGAACTTTGAGGTTTCAAGTGCTCAAGCGAAGCCCAGGAACTCTCTCTCTGCTGCTTGCAGAGTTGGATGCAGAACTCCCAGCTCCTTCTCCAGCAACATGTCTGCTTGCATGTTGTTATGCTTATAGACATGCTGACATCTCTGAACTGTAATCTAGCCACAATTAAATTAAATGTTTTCTTTTATAAGAGTTGCCATGGTCATGGTGTCTCTGTACAATAGTAGAAACCCTAAAATATAGGGTCTTTCTTTGTAGTTCTGGATGGCCTGAAAGTCACTGTATAGATCAATCTGTACTAGGAATGCTTTTTTTATTTTTATAATAATTTCTATGATAGTAATTATCTATTATAATTTTCTATAGTTTCTATAATAAAATATTTTAATTTAAATTGTTTTAAAATTAAAATATAATTTTAACAAATAAAGAGTGCAGAGTCTCTTAGAATACATAACTATATTTTACACTAATGACACACTTGTGTCCAACTAGAAAGCCAGAGCTATCTGATGTAGTGGAAGCCAAGGAGCCAAATCCTTTTCTTCAAAATACTTTGTTCTTTAAAAACATAACAAATAGATTTCTCAATAAGTGTGGAGGCCCAAAGAGGCATGGCAGTGGCATATGAAAGCATCCATCATGCCTCAGAAAGTGTCTGAAAATTCAAAAGAAAACCTTAAAGACCAGAGGCACAGTGTTTATAATAAGCACACCTATTAGTAACATGATTTTTAACAAATGACAAGATAAAATAGATAATATATTGAATGTAGTAGAAATGCAAGAAACACATTATGCTGACAAACTACAAGTTAATCTGGCTGAAATCAGGGTTGTCCTGGAAAAGTTAAACTTGATGGTAAGGGAGTGTAAAGTCCTACAGGAGAGTATTATCTTTGACCATGAGCCAAAAAAAAAAAAAAAAAAAAAAAAAACCAGAAGCAACAGTACATTCAGTGTTACACTTTTATTAAACAAAAGTAAATGGCTATTTATTCCACAGTAAAAGCTGCTACTAAATTTATATAAACTTCAAATATAAAAATTTTATTAAAAATAATGTCAGAACCCTTATTACATGAAAAACTAAACTACCCATGTATTTATCTGATATGTTGTTATCTAGTGTTTATCTATTGTATTTTATGCATTTATCTTTTATGCTAACTAAAAGGGAACATGCTACAAAAGATATTAATTTTGCATTTATCTATATAGCAATTTTATTATGTTCATTAATTTTGTACAGCTTCAAGCTATTATTTATTGATTTTTATTTTAGCTTGCAGTGCTCTCCTTCAATTTTTTATAAATCTTAAAAATTCATTTTATTAATACATTCACATAATGAAAAAAATTTCATTCACATAATGAAAAATTCATATAATGTATTTTAATCCTATTCACACCATATCTTCATTGTTGGCCACTCTCTGGTGAGCTTGCTAGACTCTATTTTCTTCACCAATGTCATTCCATAGATGCTCAGGGACGGTTTCATGGCCACCATCCTCTGGGTTCATACTGCTTCGTGGACATATGTCTTTTTATCTTCCAGCAAGTTTGGAAAGATTTATAGTCAAGATTTCTTCAATTATTCTCTTTCCCTTGCTCTTTCTCCCCTAGGATATTTATATTGATGTCTTTATATGAGAAAAATATTTCTGTTCTCTCTCTCTCTCTTTCTCTCTCTCTCTCTCTCTCTCTCTCTCTCTATCTCTCTCTCTCTGTGGGGGGGGGGTGAGTATGGGTGTATGTATGTGTGTTTCCTCCTTTTCAGAACTGGGTCACATCATTTGACCTTCAATTTTAAGAACGTTTTATCTTGTGTGATAAAAGTATGTTGATAAATTCTTCTATTGCATTTTTATTAGATATTTTATTTATTTACATTTCAAATGCTATCCCAAAAGTCCCTTATACCCTCCCGCTGCCCTGCTCCCCTACCCACTCACTCCCACTTATTGGCCCTGGCGTTCCCCTATACTGGGGCATATAAAGTTTGCTAGATCAAGGGGCCTCTCTTCCCAATGATGGCCGACTAGGCCATCTTCTGCTACATATGCAACTAGAGACATGAGCTCTGTGGATACTGATTAGTTCATATTGTTGTTCCACCTATAGGGTTGCAGACCCCTTCAGATCTTGGGTACTTTCTCTAGCTCCTCTATTGGGAACCCTGTGTTCCATCTAATAGCTTACTGTGAGCATCCACTTCTGTGTTTGCCAGGCACTAGCATAGCCTCACACAAGACAGCTATATCAGGGCCCTTTCAGCAATATCTTGCTGGTGTATGCAATAGTGTCTGGGTTGGAGACTGATTATGGGATGGATCCCCAGGTGGGGTAGTCTCTGGATGGTCCATCCTTTCATCTTAGCTCCACACTTTGTGTCTGCAAGTCCTTCCTTGGATATTTTTTTTTAAGATTTATGTCATTTATTATATGTAAGTACACTGTAGCTGTCTTCAGACACTCCAGAAGAGGGCACCAGATCTCGTTACGGATCATTGTGAGCCACCATGTGAATGCTGGGATTTGAACTTATCACCTTCGGAAGAGCAGTCCGGTGCTCTTACCCGCTGAGCCATCTCACCAGCCCCCGATAGTATTCTTTAGCATAAAAGTTGAAAACAATTTTTTTTGTCATCACCTTTTTTTCCCCCAACTTTTATTAGATATTTTCTTCATTTACATTTCAAGTGTTATCCAGAAAGTTCTCTATACCCTCCCCCTCCCGGCCCTGCTCCCCTACCCACCCACTCCCACATCTTGGCCCTGGCGTTCCCCTGTACTGGGGC
The DNA here is from genome assembly GCA_902729485.2 of Mus minutoides. Classification (NCBI taxonomy): domain Eukaryota; kingdom Metazoa; phylum Chordata; class Mammalia; order Rodentia; family Muridae; genus Mus; species Mus minutoides. The sequence continues at coordinate 53,247 of CACVCL010021220.1, forward strand.
ATATAAAGTCTGCATGACCAAGGGGCCTCTCTTCTCAGTGATGGCCAACTAGGCCATCTTCTTCCATATATGCCGCTAGAGACATGAGCACAGGGGGAACTAGTTAGTTCATGTTATTCTTCCACCTATAGGGTTGAAGACCCCTTCAGCTCCTTGGGTACTTTCTCTAGCTCCTTCCTTGGGAGTCCTGTGTTCCAACTAATAGCTTACTGTGAGCATCCAATTCTGTGTTTGCCAGGCACTGGTATAGCCTCCCACGAGACAGCTATATCAGGGCCCTTTCAGCATTATCTTGCTGGCATATGCAATAGTGTTTATTTTTGGTGGCTGATTATGGAATGAATCCCTGGCAGCCGCAGTCACTAGTTGGTCCATCCTTTTAATTCAGCTTCACACATGATCTCAGTAACTCCTTCAATGTGTGCTTTGTTCTTAATTCTGGGAAGGGGCGAAGAGACCATATTTTGAACTTCATTGTTCTTGAGTTTCATGTGATTAGTAAATTGTATCTTGGGTAGTCTAGGCTTCTGGGCTAATATCCACATATCAGTGAGTACATGTTATGTGAGTTCTTTTGTGATTGGGTTACCTCACTCAGGATGACACCCTCCAGATCCATCCATTTGCCTAGGAATTTCATATATTCATTGTTTCTGATAGCTGAGTAGTACTCCATTGTGTAAATGTACCAAATTTTTTGTATCCATTACTCTGTTGAGGGACATCTGGGTTCTTTCCAGCTTCTGGCTATTATGAATAAGGCTGCTCTGAACATAGTGGAACATGTGTCCTTATTACCAGATGGAACCTGTTCTGGATATATGCCCAGTAGAGGTATTGCAGGATCTTCCGGTAGTACTATGTCCAATTTTCTGAGGAACCGCCAGACTGATTTCCAGAGTGGTTGAACCAGCTTGCAATCCCACCAGCAATGGAGGAGTGTTCCTCTTTCTCCACATCCATGCCAGCATCTGCTGTCACATGACTTTTTGATCCTGGCCATTCTGACTGGTGCAAGGTGGAATCTCAGGGTTGTTTTTGATTTGCATTTCCCTGATGATTAAGGATGTTGAACATTTTTTCAAATGCACTTCTATTGCATTTTTAAAGTAATTTCCTCCACAAAGTGACTCCTCTGCCTTGGTAGGGTCCTTGGTTATATAAAATACAGGAAAACCCTTTGTGTCATTCCTTCAGGGAGGCACCTGACAGGCCAAGGCAATCAAGCATTATTCTTTAATAACAAGGTCTATTTTATATCTAAAACATTACACAGTCCACTCTACAGTTTAAGGCTGTAGGAGCCAGAAGGATGAAGGAGGGAATATGGGGAGAGAGAAAGATAAAGAAAGTTAAAGGTTATATGAAGAGATTATAGAAATATAATACAGTAGAAGCTTATATACACATGTGTATGTGTATATGCATATATATGTATATATGTATGTGTATTTATGTTTGCATATATATATGTATATATATATATATGATCTAAATGAAATTGCCAAATAATTGGGAAGACTGAGTCCTAACTACACATCTCTTGTCACTAAATAAAGCTTCTAGTAGTGATTGGGTTATAACTAATTGAGTTGTTGGCCAAAGGGGTCCCACGGGAATCCCCAAACAATCCAGGCTGTAGTAAAGACTATACATTGCTCTCCACTAACTGATGGCAGAGCCCGATTGCTGAAGATAATACTATACAACTCATTTGGCATGGATAACTTGAGCTTGTACCTACATAGAGCCTTCCCCCCTAAGTTCATCTTTGGTAAAGAAAGGTACTCTGCACACTACCAAGGGAGAAACATAAACAGGAACTCAGCCACAAACCCTTTGATTTGCAATGCTGCCCAGTTTGCAAGATGTGCTAAGGCAATGGAAGCAAAACTTGTCAGAGTAACCAAACAGCTTCAGATTTGATTTAAGGCTCACTCCATGACTTAAGGCTCACACCCATACGAGGCACTGCTTGGTTGAACAAGAACCTGAGACTAGATAGTCCAGGGGCCTAGGATAAAACCAAGTACTATTGTTTTTTAATGTAACAGTAAAATGATTCCTAATGACATTCTTCTGTGTTCATAGATCAGTGCCTTACCCAGCCATCATCAGAGAAGACTCCTCCTGCAGCTCATGGAACAAATACAGATACTCAAAGAGAGTGAGAGACCTTAAAACACTTAGCCATAAATGTCTCCATTAAAATCCCTTTATCCCTCCAACCCTCCATTCAAGGCTTAGGGGATACTGATGAAGAAGAATCAGAAAGACTGTAAGAGCCAGAAGGGATGGAGGACACTAAGAAAACAAGGCCCTCTAAATGAACATGATCAAATCACATGTGCACTCAGAGAGACTGAGGCAGCATGCACAGGGCCCGCCCAGGCCTGCATCAGGTCTTTTGGGCATATATTATGGCTTTCATTTTGAGTTTTTATAGGATTCCTGAGTGTTGGAACAAGAGGGTCACTCTTTCTTGTGCACTCTCTTGGACTCTTTCCTTTGGTTTGTCTTGTCCAACTTGACTATGCTGGGTATGTTGTACTATATCACTGTCCTTCTAATGAGAGACAGAAAGGTATTAGATTCAGATGAGAGGGGAGGTGGGAGAAACTGAAAAGAGTAGAGGCCAGGGAGACTGGAATCAAGATACATTATGTGAGAAAAAAATCTATTTCCAATAAAAGGGAAAGAAACATGGAGCAGAAGCAAGGGAGCACAGCATGGTGCTTTCTACTAACTGTCAGCTACTTTTGCCTTTAGTTCTCATGCAGTACAAATTCCATGGGCCTTTGTGCTACTATAGACTGGTCAGCTGTCCTCATAATAGTATCTCCTTAACATGGTCCTCTGATTGAAGGCAACAGCCATTTCATGGGACTTTGTGTTACTCTGTGCCCATGCCCAGCTCCAGCTTATCATCCTCTGCGTGGCAGGATGAGTGTTGTGAAGCCCTACAGATTCACCAGTCTTCACTCCTCAACTCAAAAGGTTCCTTAGTGTTTCTAACCCTTCCTTCTCCCTCTGAAGACTTCTTGTGTTTGTTTTTGGTTTGGAGAGTATTTTCAATATTTTTCAATCTATTTTGATCATGCTTTTACCCTTCCACAGCTCCTCCTGGATTCTATCCATCTTCCATCTTCTACACATCTTATGCCACCAAGTGAAACCTCCCCTTCCAGGAATGGGTAACATCTTGTTGGATAACAGCTGTACTATGTTCTAAAACTACAAACACACTGCTTCTTTTCTTTTCTAACCACAGCCTCAGTCAGCATTGTACATCCTCCTGCTATCAGCTTCATTAGAAAGTTGGTAAACTAGTATCTATATCCAGCATGGTGGCACATGTCTTTAATTCCAGGATGTCAGAGGCAGGGACAACATGATCTCAAATTCAAAGTCAACCTGAACATAATGAATTTCAGACTAGCTTTGTGTACAATGCTAAGACTTTGTCTCCAAAACCCTCCACTACCAACAATAATAGGAAGAAACTAAATTTTAGTTAATCCATGTGTAATCTCTTGCTGGTAGCTATGGCTTTAGATCATGATGATAACTGCTTGTCTTAGTTAGAGTTTTACTGCTGTGAACAGACACCATGACCAAAGCAAGTCTTATAAAAAACAACATTTACTTGGGGCTGGCTTACAGGTTCAGAGGTTCAGTCCATTATCATCAAGGTGGGAGCATGGCAGTATCCAGGCAGGCATGGCACAAGCAAAGCTGAGAGTTCTATGTCTTCATCCAAAGGCTGCTAGTAGAAGACTGACTTCCAGGCAACTAGGGTGAGGATCTAATGCCCACACCCACAGTGACACACCTACTCCAACCAGGTCACACCTATTCCAACAATGTCACACCTCCAAATGGTGCCACTCCCTGGCTTAAGAATATACAAACCATCACACAGCTTTTTTAGTTCATTATCCTATTAGACACTGCAAAGTGGTCCAAGGCGATCTAATGGTGAACATAATGAATCTCTGCAGATCTCATAAAATTGCCTTTATCCTTAATCTCTTTTGTCTTATCTTAGTTACTTTTTAATTGCTGAGACAAGACATCATGACCAAGGTACTTTATAGAAAAAAGAGCTTTTGGGAGCTTACCCTTCAAAGGATGAGTCTAGGACCATCATGGCAAGGGAAATGGCAGTGAGTAGACAGGCATGGCAATGGAGAAGAAGCTGAAAGCTTACATTTTGACACAAATATGAAGCATAGAGAAAGCTACCTGGGATTGGCATGAATCTTTTAAAACTTCAAAACCCACCCCAACGACTTCCTCCAATAAGTACACATCTCTCAATCCTTCCCAAACAATTTTACCAACTGGTAACCAAGCATTAAAATATATGAGTCAATCACTATAATTTATAGAACAAAGTTCAAGTGTGACTAAGAAATTAGAACAAAGAAAGAAAAGAAAGAAAAAAAAGAAAATGAGAAAGAGGAGGAAAGATGGAAGAGGAATCACCTATTTTATGCTGATAGAGAAAAGGAATTGGCAAGGGATGTTTCTTGTCCCTTGGGGGTGAAGAAGGATGTGTGATTAACGCCCTTTTGTTTCTAGATCAACTACTAAAGTTCCAAAAATAAAAATAGACAATCATTTGTGAATTTCTTGTGCACTACCTATTTTATTGGGTTTTCCAATAACGTGACCACCCTACATGTACTATTTTCCTGAGTTCTGCCATCAGGATACAACCTAGAGAGGTGCAATAGAATCTTAGTTAACACCGAGGTGACGAAACACCATGACGAAAGCGATTTGGAGAGAAGAGGATTTGATGCTTACACTTCCATATCATTGTTCATCATCAAAGGAAGTCAGGACAGGAACTCAAAAGGGCAGAAACCTGGAGGTGGGAGCTGATAAAGAGGCCACTGAGGGGTGCTGCTTACTAGCTTGCTCACCATGCCCAACCTGCCTTCCTTTAGAACCCAGAATCACCAACCCAGAGATGGTAACACCCACAATTGTGCTGCTCTGCCCCATCAATCGCTAATTAAGAAAATGTCCTACAAGCAGAATTTATAAAGATATTTTCTCCATTGTGGTTCTCTCCTTTCAGATAACTCTAACTTGAGTTGTCCTAAAACTAGCCAGCATAGGTAACATTTCTCACTGTGACAGTAGAAAACTCACCCACTACTTCTATTGAAGCAGGAGAATCACCAAGACCTTAATGAGGAAGGTATAGACCCAGAGAGACAAACATCACATGGTCTCACTTATTCGTGCTTCCTAGCCTGAATCTTCATATGTGCGTACATAGCCTACAGTGACTACAAAACCCAGAAAAATAAAAATGTACTATTGGGAGTAATGGAAGAAGGAGTTCTAGAAAGTGGGTGGTAGGCTGCAGGTGCTATGAAGGGAGAGATGGGAAAAAAATTAATGAGGTATTTAACTGGGAAGGGGAAAGGAAGAGAAATACAGAAGGGGTAACTAGGGTGTTTGAAAAAGCCATAAGGAAACATGTTATTCCATATTTATTTAAAATACATACATGTGTGGATAGATGATAGATAGGGAGAGAAAGAGAGAGAGATAGAGAGGGAGGGAGCAGGAGGGACAGAATTTGAATGAAGTTACTGCACTTGGGATGATAATGTTCTCCTCAAGGGTCACAAACTTTCTAACAAAGCTTCAGTTTCAGTCATAGAAAACGTTCCTTTGAGAAATCAGAGAGTCTCCCAATAGCATTTGCTATTGCCACTTTTGCTGATTCCCTCCCAGAACCTGAAGGTAAGATCCTACTGTTTAAGACAGTACACACTTGAGATACAAAACTTCAGAAAATCCTTGAACTCTCTGTAAGCATTAGCTCTCACAATATCCAAGGGGCTATTTGTGTTTCCAAAGGAAAAAGGTAATCAAGATCCCATTTAGGCATACTGTGTATGAACCACAACAATAACTAACACTACACAATGTATGTCATGGTAGCTACAACATCTGTGTAGCTGGATTTATAGTCCATCAATAGAAGGAAATCCACGACTGGTATTGTAAGTGAGCTCACTTACCCATGGCTAATGAGGCTATAAACCCTAGAAGAGAACATACTGATGCCACTTCCCTAAACCACTGTAATTCCTAACCAAATTCTAAATGCTTAACGTTATACACACAGATAAGTTTAACTCTCAGGGGTTTCATTTTTCAGCAAACAAAAAGAGACTATTATAGATGTCTAGAACTGGTTAAAATGCAGAGCAAAACTAACCCCAGAGTGTCTAACCTCTATTGATATATCTACAATCCAGCCTCTGAACTCAAGGTTCAAGGAACACAGAGGAAGAGGAGGAAAGAGACACCTGCTGTGAGACTATGTCTTCTATACATGACAGGAGAGATGCATCTGAAATCTCAAAAAAATGTGGTCACCTAAACAAGACCTGCAAAATGACAGCACCGACTGACATGTCAACATAAATGTGGAAAATCTCACCGGACCACACTCCTAGATGAAAAAAAGGCAGACAATTAATGACTGCTGCAGAAAAGACAACCAGCTTTCTCCAGGGATAAGATGGTTGATAACTTATCTAATCCCAAGTGGTCCTGTAAACACTTACACATAGAAGCAATGCTAAATAGACTCAGCAATTGTGTGTCTTTGTATGTGTCTGTGTGGGTGTCTGTGTGCATGTGTGTATGTATATGTATGTTGTGTGAATATGTGCGTATGTGGTTGTATGAGTATGTGTATGTATATGTACATATGTGTATGTGTGTATTCATGTGTAAGTGAATGTGTATATATTTGTGCATGTATGTGTGTGTGAGAGGCAATAATTAAAGAAGACGACATAAATTTGAGATAGAGTAAAGGACTTATGGGAGGATTTAAAACAGAGAGGGTGGAGTAAAAATCGTATAAGTATGGTGAACCTATACGAAATTTGAAAAAATGTTTAAGAATAATAATTAATTAAAAAAATTAAAGCCTTTAATCCCAGCACTTGGGAGGCAGAGGGAGGCGGATTTCTGAGTTCGAGGCCAGCCTGGTCTACAAAAGTGAGTTCCAGGACAGCCAGGCAGGGCTATTCAGAGAAAGCCTGTCTCGAAAAACCAATAAATAAATAAATAAATAAATAAATAAATAAATAAATAAATAAGAATACTAATTAATCACTGCAAAATACTAACATGTCAAAAAAGGAAGACTGGATGCCTCTCCTTATCTGGACTTCATCTAAGGAACACAGCTAGTGCAAAAACTCCTGAAGCAATATACACAATAGAGACGTGGACTCTGAGGGTATTATGGAGAGCGGTGCACCGTGTGGCAGGTGGGTTTGCACTCCGTCCTTGCTCATCAGCACACGTTCCTCCTTGGGAGCGATTTTTCCTCAGTAAATGTGTTTCTGTTGCCATTTTAAGCACATATTTCTGCTGCACTCCTTTTCCCTGGGACATACTAGTGTGGTCCTGGCTGCCCTCTGCACACAGATGCATGGCTCAGCCCTTCCACACTTTTCCCCTTAACATTCGGTGCTTTCCAGCTGTTTCTCTGACCTCTGTGGTTAACTGAAAGGCTAATATTTTCTCCATCTCCCCACTTCATGGTGGCTGCGAGGATTTCCCGCGTTTCTATAATATTTTTCTTTTTTAAAAAATCTATTAAAATATTCTCAAGCTTTCTTTTCAGACTGTTTTAAAATTGTCTTTCTAATGAGAAAATGTCTCAAATAGGGAAATTCAGTTTCCCAGTGCAGTGTTTAAAAGGTTTCTCTGGCTAGGCAGTGGTGGCGCATGCCTTTAATCCCAGCACTTGGGATCCAGGGGCAGGCGGATCTTTGAGTTTGAGGTCAGCCTGGTCTACAGAGTGAGTTCCAGGACAGCCAGGGGAACACAGAGAAACCCTGTCTCGAAAAAACAAAACAAAACAAACAAAAAGGCTTCTCTGTCACCTATGCCTCCTCGAAGCCTCCAGGAGCAGGTTTTGGTACTGGCTGTAAGTTTCTAGGAAGCATGGTGCGCCCACCACACAGATGTAGGTGGCAGTGTCATCCAGCAGGGTGGCTGTGATGTGCAGGGTGCTGTGTTTAGCATCTTTATCCAGAGTTGCTGAGAATCTCCCATTGGACGTTTTGTCTTTTTGGTGAATCAGGACTGTCAGGGACACAAGACCTTTGCCTACGTCCTGTTTGAACCACCTTACGTTGTTGTCGGGGATCACACTGTAATTGCATTGAAGGACGCAGTTCTCTCCCTGACGGACATCCAGGGACTGGGGACCCTGCTCCACTTGATTCTTGCCAGCCACACCTATTCAGAAAACAGTGAGAGATTCCAGAAATCAATCATCTGTGCATAGTACTTGTAGTTCTCATCCTTCCTTGCTCTGTACACGCATCTCAGGTTATCTACAAGTAGGCTGATGGGGTTCCCTCCTCCTAACACATGAAACTACATCTTCCCCCCAAATCCTAAGATGTTCTTTGCCTTCCTATGGCCCCCAGCTAATATCTCCACTCACTTACACTGATAATGCAGCCACAAAACCACCCAGCAGGCACTTGGGCACTTTTTCATGGTTGTTCTGCAGAAGCCTGCCTCAAATCTGCTGCCTTGTTTCATCAGCTCTTTCTTGTAACATTAAATGGGGACTCTCAGGAAGTACAGCCAGCCAATCAGAGAACAGATGTGCACACACACACACACACACACACACACACCAGTTCCTGGAGACAGGACTAATGCAAGCACTGCCATCTTGGGGTCAGAGCTATACTTGAGCAAAATCATTGAATAAAGTTTTTGTGGTTGCTTTTTACTGTTGGCAATGTGATACAGGATGTAAATTTCTCTCTCTCTCTCTCTCTCTCTCTCTCTCTCTCTCTCTCTCTCTGTATGAATAGATGGATGGATAGATGGATGGATGGATGGATGGATGGATGGATGGATGGATGGATGGATGGATGGATGAATGGACAGAAACTATAGTAGAATGTCAATCAGAAAGTATTTCAGGACTACATAAAACAGTTAATATTAGCCGGGCGTGGTGGCACATGCCTTTAATGCCAGCACTCAGGAGGCGCAGGCAGATTTCTGAGTTTGAAGCCAGCCTGGTCTACAAAGTGAGTTACAGTACAGCCAGGGCTATACAGAGAAACCCTGTCTTGAAAAAAAACAAACAAACAAACAAACAAAGACAGTTAATATTTACTTTCCTCATCTGAAAATCGATGCTAAAGGATTTGTGAAAGTTTGTGAAAGTTTGAATAGAAATGATTCATGTTAGAAGCTAATGATAATGACTAGCCTGGACTTAGTCTTCACCTAAAATGTTAATGTCTTTAGAATGTGACTTTTCCTCTATTCTATTTGCAACTATGTCATCAATTTCAAAAAATGAGTTTTGTCCAGAAGCAGGTACATTAAAATTCTGTGTAAAAATTTTTTTTCAATTTCATGTTAGTACACAGTGTATTTCTGACAATATAAAATTATCCTCTCATAGTAATGATGTGATTTTTCAATCATTCATTATTAGTTCAACAATGCTTTTCAAGACCTATGCTGTCAAATTGCACATAAGAATCAACAATTCTCTGTGGTCATAAATTACACACTAATGTAAGAATAGTTGAGTGTCTGGCACAGATACCAAGTGATAAGTGCAGGTTTTGAAAACTCCTTTCTTAATGCGCCTCATTTCTCAGTGGAACTGGGACTGTGAAATGTTTAGATACATGAGGATTTGCTGTGCGACTGAGATCTGCTGCACAAAGATGGTGAGCATCTAAAGGAAGCTAGGATAATCCTTTCAGACAAGACAAAGCAAGCTTTTAGGAGAGAATTACCAGAAGTAAAGACGGTGCGGTCTCTGGTTTTGTGACAGGATGGCCGGACCACAGCATCCACATAGTCAATCTAACACTTGTCCAAGTCTCACTGTGAAAAAGTTGGATCTCACGTGATCATCTTGAAGGATTTAAGAGAAAAATGATAGTTTGGCATTGTGACTCAGGAGGCAGAGGCAGAGGCAGAAGCAGAGGCAGAGACAGAGGCAGAGGCAGAGGCAGAGGCAGAGGCAGAGGCAGAGGCAGAGGCAGAGGCAGAGGCAGAGGCAGAGGCAGAGGCAGAGGCAGAGGCAGAGGCAGAAGCAGAGGCAGAGGCAGAAGCAGAGGCAAGTATATCTCTGTGAGTTTGGGGCCAGCCTGGTTTACAAATAGAGTTCCAGTATGGACAAGGCAACATAGAGAGACACTGTCAACTTTAAAAAGAAAGAAAAGAGAGAGACAAAGTGATGGAGTTTCCCATAACAGTAGAAATTCTGTCTCCTGCACAATGAATTCACCCTTCAACTCTCTAGGGTGCTGCTGCTCCCGAGTCCCTCTCTGTCTTTCGGTGGAGTACATTCACTAAGGTTACTCTCTGCTAGCGAAGACTGCTAGTAATGGGCAACACAGAGCCTGAACTAGCCATCTTCTGTAACCGGCAAGTCCTCAAGTGGAGGGACTGGGACACCAACTCAACAAAACGACCTTTGACCTATAGTTTGTCCTGCCTGCAGAGTGTTCTGGAACCAAGTCTAGCAGAATCATCAAAGAGACCAGAGAGACCAGAGAGACTTCATCCAGCAACTGATGGGCGCAGGTGCAGAGTCGCACAGCCGAATGCTAAGCTGAGCTCGCAGAGTCCTGAAGAGGATGGGAAGGAAGGATTGGAAGAAACAGACTCATGGAGAACAACACCACCATGAGAACAAGAGCCACCAAATCATCTGGCTGGGACTCATGGGGACTTGCAGAGACCAGGGGGCATGTAGGGGTCTCCCCTAGGTCCTATGGTTGGGTAGCTTAGTATTCTTTGGGAATCATAACAGTGACAGCGGGAGACTGTCCCTGACTTATTTGCCTACTTGTAAGACCCTTTTCCTCCTACTGGGTTGCTTTGTGTCTGGTCTTGTTACAACTGTGTTTAATTAATGAGACAGGAGCCCAGCTCTTTTCTGAGGGGAAGTGGAGGTATGGATCTGAGGGAGTAGGAAGTTAGAGTGAGAGACTGAGGAGAGGGGAGGGAGGGAAAACTGCGTTTAGGCTATAATATATGAGAGAATAATAATTTAAAAAAAAAAAAGATTTCCACTGGGCTTTGTTAGGGAACGATTGCTGCTCTCTGACTTCTTTCCTTCCAGATTGTTAGGTCACACCATGCAGACGCCACTTTCTCCGGCACATTTGATTGTCTGAACATAGATGAGGTTTAAAATGTGGCTCAGTGGCAGACCATTTATTTGCCTTGCTTGCATGGGGCTCTGGGTTTGATGACCAGCACTGCAGGCAAATAATCACAATGACCCCCGAGACTTGTTCATTCATCTAATGATGTGTAAAGTTAATGTGGCCTGGCATGAGGACACTTGTATGATTTTCACCAATCACAGAAGGCTGTGCTGAAGTCAGGGTGATTCAGAGGCAGCTGCTCAGCAACCAGACCACCTGTCGCCTCTCAGTTTGTGCTCAGCTCCCCCTGCAGTTTCTGTCACTGTGTCACTCAGAGCACAGTAGTACACAGCCGAGTCTGACTCCTGCACTGAGGCTTTCCACAAGTGGAAGGAGGTGGCTTCTTTATTGTATGTGGCTTCAAACCCTCTGCTGCTTCCCTTCTGGCCAGCCGTAATGACTTTCAGGAGGAGTTGTAGACCTTCTCCAGGATATCGAACATACCAGAAAAGAGTAGGGTAAGCTATGCTTGTGGCTGAATACGTGCAATTTATTATCAGAGACTTGCTTTCTGAGACGGTCACTTGGCCTTCTGTTTGAGTCACGGAATCTCCATGGGTCCTTCCTACAGTGCAAAGGGAAGAGAGAAAGGGACAGAGAGATGAGCTCTGTGTCGCCTTGAAGATAACTTACAGCTAAAGACTTCTCTGTTTACTTACCGAGTATGAGAAGTATCGCAGCCACGAAGCCTGGAGAAGAGTCCATCTTTAGTGTCATCTAGAAAGTGGTCTTGATGCTTAGCATGAAGAATTGTAAACTCAGAGAAACTGTGAGTCATCTTAGGCATAAATCACTCAGGTAACAAGCTGGTGTTAGGAATCTGCGCCCCCTGGTGGACAGAAGCTGAACTGACGGTGGATATTACCCTGGGCTCTCTCTCTCTGATCTTACCAACAAAGGGTATGTCAGTCTTTCAGCCCTTTACATCTAAAGACAGCTATCAAAGTATAGCTCTGTGATTTTGGAACTAGCCTGCTTTACAAATAGAGTTCCAACATAGAAAGACACTGTCTCCACTTTAAAAGGAAAGCATCTCAAGGTTGTTTTACAGCTCTAAGCACATACATAGAAATAACAGACCTTGCATCTATTGTGAGAGAGCCTGAAATCCATGGAAATCCCATGAAAGTGCTTCAGGTTTAAATCACAGAAATCAATAAGAAGTCAACTCATGCTGATTGATCCTATTTTTCAGAACATGTAAAGGAGTTTTGACATATACAAAATAACAATTTATATTTGTTAAAGGAAATAAAAATAATGAATACCTGGTTTTGAGTGCAAAGTCACTACTTGAACAGCCATATTTGCCCTGTTCTATAATAACTATATTTTAAGATTGTCATCTTTCAACAAAAGTTTTTCGCATTCTATAATCCACTTACAAATACTAATTAATACTCCAGAGTC